>CAIGRN010019165.1:0-18891 GCA_903798345.1 Fraxinus anomala
AATTCCATAGAAAATGTCACATCCGAGGAAAATGAATTCCACTTTGACCGTTTGATTACAACGTGAAAATGAAAACTGAATTCCAAGATACAACAACTTTAAGCTGCATTTTCTTTATTTTTATGGAAAACGAATTCCTATGAATTTGGTGGATTTTTATTTTCCAACTAACATGAAATTAGAATTTCTTTCCACATTTACCTACCAAACAAATTCTTAGTATAAGGAAAATAAATGATATGAGTTTGTATTAAAATTTAGATTTAACTGTCTGTTGAATTATGAAAAATGATCCAACAATAATCGTTCTACACTTCAGTGGATACTTCATTAATAAGCAAAATGAAATCATATGCGCTGATATGATATGGTTTTGCTCTTATGGGAAAAAATGCCCGAGCACTATTCAACACTTCAACTGATTTTGAAAAATCACTTTTTTTTTTCAAGTCATTTTCAATTTGTAGGATACATAGCTTTTTCTACTTTTTAATTATATATTTTTTAAAAATATTTTTCACTTATTTTTTAAATAGTACTAAGAGTGTATTTGAGAGCCATTTTTCTTAAAAATAAGTTTTGTAAGAATGATTATTTATTTATTTATTATTATTATTATTTTAAAAAATGTGAGATTAAAAAGTAAGGAAAATTTTAAGTTTACATACAAAATTATTTTATCGAAAAAATGTGAAATTGAAAATGAAATTAAAAATATTAGGGGCTATTCTCTTTGTGTTTCAGTTTTGTGTTTTGAGTTTTGAATTCATTTTGAGTTTTATGTTTTGGGGGTATATTTTGAGATTGTTAAAAATGTGTTCTTTTTTACATTTTCAAAAATTGTTTACGAAAATAAAAAAAGGAAAACGTGTTCTCTCTCTCTCATCTTCTCTCTCTTTCTCTATGTCCCTTGTTTCCCTTGTTTTCAAGTTTGTTTCCCTTGTTTTCAAGTTTTTCGTGGGATTGGCTTGAAAACGTCCAAAACGATGATTTTATCGTTTTGTGTNGATGATTTTATCGTTTTGTGTTTTGTGTACAATTTTTTTTTCGTTTTCAAAAACGCATTTTCGAAAATAGGAAAGAGAACACGTTTTCACTATTTTGAAAAATCGAAAACAGAAAACGACTCAAAACGGCCAAAGAGAACGGCCCCTTAATTTTTAAAAATGGAGAACTAACAAGCTAAACATGCATAATTGAATGAATAACGCTAAGAAGCCCCACTGGAATTACAATCCAAGTCTGGTGGCATTGCTCTAATTGAATAGAACAAAATATTTCCTTGTTTGGTGAAAATTAAAATTTTAATTTTAATTTAAGTCAAGTCAATAATTAATTTTAATTACACAGTTTATGAAATTTCCAACTTTTTGACTACATATTTTATAAATTTCTATTAAATTTATTAATTTTTTGATTTTAATCGCCACCGAATAGGGGCTAAAGTAAATGATTTTCTATTACCCACCAATTTAATAAAATCTAAATGGTGTGACTGCCGAATAAAATAAAATAATATTCTCAACACAGCGATATTATTATGGTGCAGAAATGCTGGCACAAATGAACACCTCTAATGGCATATCTCTTTATTTCTCCTCTACATTATTTCCCTCGCCACCTCAGCCGCCGCCGCCGCCGCCCCAACTGCTCACTACCAGAAAATCCTTATCCAATCACCGTTTTCTCCGCGAATTGCGGCCGCTCGTTTGCAGGTCCCGGCGGTGGGACTCCAATGCAGAGCCCTTGAGAAACTTCAATTTCGAGCATAATGATGACGATGATGAAAATGATGAAGAATTGGAGCAATGGACGGAGGTTGTTGAGGATTACATTGATAGTATATGGATTTTGAAGGTGACTCTTCTCTCTTTATTATTGCATTTTACTTTACAGTCCAGTGGTTTGGATTAAGAGGAATTTTATTTGTTTCACCATTTAAATTGGAAACCCAGTATAATAAAAGTTCAAACAGCAATTTCATCGTAAAATTCACTTCAATAACCAACATATATGGATGGGCTTGCCTGCCTTTTTGTTCCTCGAAATTCTAAGATTTGTGGTACTCTTTTTATATACATTACTCCTTGTAATTGATATCAAATTTCTGTTAAATTTTCGATTTTTTTTATTTTTTTATCTTTGAAATATGAACAATTGTTGAACTATTCTATTGAGTTATGTTTGTAATATTTGTTTTCTTGGTTTTAAATTCATGGAATTTAGTTGAAACTTATCAAGTATAAGATCTTTACCAAATTGCTCAAACTGTATCTTGATATATAGCCATTGGCGGGGATTAAAATCTAGATTTTATTCTAAATCTAAATCAACAATTAATTTTAATCACATATTTAATGTAACTCACGACTTTTCAACCACAAATTTCATCAACTTTTATCAAATTATACTAAAAATCTGATTTTAATTCCCACCAAACAGAGACTAAGAGTATGGGCGGTATTGGGTTAGCTGATCAACTGTCCCACACTAAATTTTCAACATCAAGACCTTAAACTAAGATTTTTCAAGATTTTGCAAAAGATTTTCAAAAAATTCCTTATAATTTTCAGTTTTGCCTCCACAATTAAAAATTTGTGAAATTTGCCCCACAACTCCTTTATCCTAGCTCCGCCCATGATTAAGAGCATATTTGGTTGTGCTTAAGAGTGGTTTCTTCAGAAGTTAAGACTTACTTTCTAAAAAAGTTAAAAGTATTTTTTGTCTGCAAAGAAAGTAGCTTTCAAAATCACGTTTGACACAATAAGTAACTTAAAAGTAAGGTTGATTTATATTTTTAATCCAGCTAAACATGCACCAATGCCCTTAATATAATTGCACTACTTAACAAAATTTCATTGATAATTGAACTCACATTTGACGGTTGCAAGGAAGAAAGTATCACCAACCACCAATCAAGAAGAGTATATTGTAGACCAATCAAGAAGGGTATATAAATATTGGGTTATGATATGGGCGCATAATCCATAACATAATGGTGTCCATAATGGATATATGGATGCCCGCCTATTGAAGAGCCGGACACAAATTATGGGAAACATAGCATTTACCATATAAATATTATAGAGGCTAGAATACCGAAGGCATAACATATGATATATTGACCTTTCAGATTTGCTCCAACAATTAATTCTAGATGCGAAAGACAGATTTTAAGCAAAAGATTATCTAATCCCATCCAAATAGATGAAATATATATTATGGACTCTTTTCAACTAGGAAAATGCAAACTTGTATACTACTGAAGGGATAATTAGCCCACAAAAGGAACACAACACTCAATGCAATGCCTGTAATTCACCAATAAAGTCTCCAATGATAATGTAGGAAGTAGGAACTACACATAAAACAAAATGCTCACCTGAACAAATATATATATATATATAAAAGATGGCAGACACATACTCAACTCCTGTTTGGTACACATTTTTTCAAAATACATTTTTTTCAAATTTTTTTCAACTACACATTCTTCAATAAAATAATATTTTTCATCACATTAATAACTTTTATTTACTTTTTAACTACATATTTCACATCATATCACTATTTAAAATACATTCTTTCCTCAATATATCTATCAAACACACCCTCAATTGGCTAATTAATGTTAGATGATAAAAAGAAAATTACTATTGAGAATATGCCCATGTTTGGCTTATAAATTTATATCTATTTATAATTTAAATCGTTTATAAACATTTTCCAAATAAGTACTAAATCAAGATCAGCAGCAAGTATTCGTATGAGATGGAAAAGGGCAATAGAACAAATGAGACATGTATTCAAAATGCCCTTAACGTTTCAAATAATGATGATGGACTTAAAATAAACAAATCAAAGATAGTAAAGTGATCTGGTTTAACACAAACAAAACATTCACCAACCGTTTATTTTTAAAATGGGGTTTAGACCAATTGTTTTTTTCCTACGAATTTATTTCCCTTGTTCCTGTCCTAAAAGTTTTGACCCTAGGTAAAATTTCCAACAACTTCTTACCTCCAGAATTTTCTTCAATATGATTAGCTTTGGTACCCAAATATAGTCTTTCCCTACTTTCTGTCATCATGCCGTCTTCCTCAATTCTAATCTCGATGATCAAATCCTCTAAACACATCTCTTTTCTCTTATACATCAAACGGTACTTACATTATTTTCAAGTAGGAGGCAATTTTTCAATAATAGCAGACATTTGAAAACCTTCACAAATTTTGTATCCCTCAGCAATTATTTTATGAATTATAATATGACGGGGGAGCATAAGGAACAGTCTCTGAAAGGGAAGGAAGAGAAGAACTACCATCTCAATTGTATATATAATCAAACCCTTGGCGGGGATTAAGGTTGATAAGGCGCGCTCTTCCCCAGGTACCAGAAAACTTTCAAGTTATCATACTATTAAAATGTTGAGCTTCTGATACCAAGTAACTTATACAAGTGACCCCATAAACATAGAAGCAGAACTTGCTCATATGGTTTTAAAGCTGGGCTGTTTTTCAAGAGATTTAAGAACAAACTTCTTCGTTTCTACAAATTCAATATTGGTTGTATAAATTATTTTTGCTCATCCTGGTTCATTGTTAGATCTACTCCACACTTTACACACTTAATATTTCTATAACAAGACATGTTAAGTTTTGGTTTATCCTTTTTCCTTCACGTTTCATGTTTGTTCTGACGAGATTGTCACACTTTTATCAACTAGAGCTTCTTTAAATTTATGTGAAACATGATTTTATTTTATGACTTAAATGGTTTTTTTGTGTATGATCTAAAATGGTTGGTAATGAATAAGGAAATATAACTCCATGACCGTAGGAGATAAAAGTATAATAAATTTTGCGATAAGTTTTTTTATTTTTATTTTTTTCTCTGGGAAAGTTCCTTTATTATAATGAAGAAGATTTCTCCATCTATAGTAAAAACGATCAATAAGCTTCTTTTACGAGAATGTACAACTTATACGTGTTTCTGAAAAGTATAATCAACTTGTACATTTTTTAGCATTATCACGAAATTTCCTTGTCTAAATATATTTCATTTAATTAACTTGTTTTGATGTCGACGAACTTAAAACTTTCCATTGACACATAAGACATTCTACATAGGGATGACAACGGGGTCGGGTCGACCATTCCCACCCTCGTCATGTCGGGTATTTTTATTACATTTCCCCATCCCTATACCCGGTTAAAACGGGACGAGGCAGGTTCGGGACGGAATTGGGGCCACGGCTGGGCGGGGGCAGAGTATCGCCCTATTTATTTTTTCTTTTTCTTATTTATTTATTATTTTTCATGCCTTTAGTTAGTAAATATTATTACTTTTTTTTACTAATTTGTTAAAAAAAAACTAACGTTCTCTTTAAAAATGATGATCAGTTTATTATTTTTGTTTGATAAAAAATTTAAATTTGAAATTAACTTTAAACGAGGCGAGAATTATAATTCCCGTACCCGCTTCGGGGGGATGACTATCGCCCCGTCCCCATCCTGTTTACCCGGTTGGCGGGTAATCCTGGCCCTATTTGGGGCAGGACTTTACGGGTTGAACAAATTTTTTTGTCATTCTTAATTCTACGTGAGACTTATTAAAGAGAAAGGACATTCCACGTAAAAAAGAAAATCCTTTCATGAGTATGGAATTTTAATTATCAATCCAAAAAATTTCGTGGACTGCCAAGTGCCAACCAGTAAAGACAGTAATTTGTTCCCGGGAAATCCTCTGAACCCTTCTTAATTTTCCCAAATTCCAGGATTCTTTCAACCCGTTTTTTGCATTAAACGAATTTACCAAAATGTAAAATTCTTTTCTTCTAAACCTCTCACCATCAATCTAGTGCATGGCTTCCTCGATGCTTCTCTCTGTGCATACCGTGGCTTTCTCCCTCTCGTCTCTAATCAACTTCCTAAAACCCCAAAATTAGTTTCATGATCTTTGGCCCTCAAGATCAGGGCCGTCCTCCTCCTACACATACTTATTGATATCCGTCTCTCTTCTTTAATATTGTCTTTTGATCCGTCGTTCAATGGGGATTTGTTGCTCCCAAGAAAACACAACAAATGCTCCATATGATACGGGAGTAAAAGCAGAATCTATTGCCAAACCGGTAGAAAACCCCAGTTCTTCCATGCATAACTCCACCACCCAGCGTAAGACTCCGCCTCATTCAGTGTCTCCCAAACCTTCTAAACCAGCCCCAATAGGGCCGGTTCTAGGCCGGCAAATGGAGGACCTCCGCTCAACTTACACCATTGGAAAGGAGCTCGGGAGAGGACAATTCGGCGTCACACATCTATGTACGCACAAACAAACGGGCCAACAATATGCCTGCAAAACAATCGCGAAAAGGAAACTCGTGAACAAGGAAGACATCGAAGATGTTCAACGGGAAGTCCAAATAATGTATCATTTGATAGAAGAACCTAATATTGTGCAACTCATGGGGGCTTATGAGGATAAACATTCTGTGCATTTGGTGATGGAATTGTGTGCAGGAGGAGAGCTTTTTGATAGGATAATTGCAAAGGGCCATTATACAGAACGTGCTGCTGCATCTTTGCTTAGAACAATTGTACAGATTGTTCATACATGCCATTCAATGGGGGTTATTCATAGGGATTTGAAGCCGGAGAATTTCCTTCTGTTGAATAAAGATGAAAATGCACCTTTGGAGGCAACAGATTTTGGGCTCTCTGTGTTCTATAAAGAAGGTTACAACTTGCAGATTCTTTTCAACTGTTCTTTTCTTGGTTTTCCATGGCATTATGTGTATATATGTAGAAAGTACATCATTCACGGATGCTCGTAAAGAACGAATAGAAGAGCAAATTTCACATCTAACCAAACGTGCCATAATAGTTTAAACTTTCACACGAGGTTTATACACTTAATGCAGGAGAAGTATTTAAAGATATTGTGGGCAGTGCATATTATATTGCTCCTGAAGTGTTGAAAAGGAGATATGGACCAGAAGTTGATATTTGGAGCATTGGGGTCATGTCGTACATTCTACTATGTGGAGTCCCTCCTTTCTGGGCAGGTATTTCATTTCTCTCCCATATTATGGTGTTGTTGAAGTAGAAAAAAATTGAAATATCAGGAGAAATTGTGGTGCAGAATCTGAGAATGGGATATTCAATGCAATTTTAAGTGGACAAATCGATTTTACTAGTGACCCTTGGCCTCCTATTTCGAATGGGGCAAAGGATCTTGTAAGGAAGATGTTGAATTCAGACCCCAAGCAAAGGCTTACAGCATATCAAGTTCTAGGTATGAATTTATATATTTAATCATCTTGTTGCCAGACTTGATCAGAAAGATTGGAGAAAATATTCAACATCATTTGAAACAAGTCACTCCTTTCAACTCCGTTAGCTTGTCACTTGGAAAATGACATGGTTATCGACATGACATAGATAATCTCATCTGGACACGAATTATTAGCTTCCATGTCAGTATTTCCACATGACGTGCTGACAAACTTGATAGAGTAACTTGATCGCATTAAAATGTTCTGATACAAATATATTTCCAAGGAAAAAATTTAGTATTAAGCCCAACATAAATTACCTGTTAAACCAAAATCATAGAACAAAATATAATGTTTTCAGATCATCCATGGATTAAAGAGGATGGGGAAGCACCAGACATACCATTGGATAATGCTGTTCTTGACAGGCTCAAACAGTTCAGAGCTATGAACAAATTCAAAAAAGCTGCACTTAGGGTAATTATACTTTGGATAGAATTTTCAACTTTTTCCTTCCATTTCCGTAAAATCGACTTAGTGAAATCCTTTATTCATATATCAGAAAAATGAATGATTTATCAAGTTCGGATTGTTCTCTGATAATGGCCTGGCAGGACTATATTTCTTGGTTTTATATACATTGTGTTATCGCAGAGAAAAGTGAAATAATAACTGTCTATAAGTGCAACACACGTCAAATTCCCTAATTGTACGTTTGATTGGCCTGACAATACAAGATTAAGAAAGAAAAAGTAATAGTATTGTTTTATACAGTGCTCGTTGTGATTTGTGCAACAACTGTGATAAATAATATGTAATCAACGAATAAGAAAAACAAATAGAGATTTACGTGGTTCGACAATTGGCCTACATCAACGGTGAGCGAAGCGGCTATGATTTTATTATGTATCAATAATAGAGTTACATCCCTCACTCCACTCCGCTACGTTCTGTCATCTACTTATTTATTCTAGTAAACATATGTTACACTCTATACAAGTCAAATATTACAACATTTTTGTTAAGTATTGTGTAGCAGAAATAAGCCTAACGGTTTGTTGTTCTTGGACCGAGTAGGTTATTGCTGGTTGCCTGTCCGAGGAAGAAATAATGGGATTGAAAGAAATGTTTAAAGGAATGGATACCGACAACAATGGTACAATAACTCTTGAAGAGCTAAAGCAGGGACTGACAAAGCAAGGGACAAAGTTATCAGAATAAGAAGTTAAACAGTTGATGGAAGCAGTAAGTTCCCAAAATTGAATGTTTTTAAGAAGCATAAATTCTCATTCTGAAAGTACTAGGTTTTATGTCGATGTAATCATAATACTCACTATCTGTATGAAAAAATAGGCCGATGCTGATGGGAATGGGATGATTGATTATGAAGAATTCATTACAGCAACAATGCATATGAACAGAATGGACAGAGAGGAGCATCTTTACACTGCCTTCCAATACTTTGATAAAGATAACAGCGGGTAATTATATTAGGACAATAACATTACACGATGATGATATGTCGATATCAATACTCGGGAATATTGGTTAATGCTAATCTTGTGCTAATGATTTTCTTTATGATCAGGTATATTACAATAGAAGAACTCGAGCAAGCTCTTCGAGAGTTTGGCATGAATGACGGGAAGGACATCAAGGAAATCATTTCAGAAGTTGACGCTGATAATGTAAGCACTAAATCTCAATGTCATAGGCATGGAGATGGTAACCAACAAGAAACTAAGTTTTGTTCAATTAAATCCATTTGGGAAGAATTTATAAATAGATATAAATGTGTGGTAAAGATATGGATAATACTTCTGGGTTCACCAAAATGTGTTGTTGAAAATGAAATTTGACAATTTATAAATCTAGCCAAATAGAGGGTAGAAATTTTGCATGTAATTGCCTACCAAATGCAATTTTTGTGTTTAATTGTAAAGCCATTCTTAGACTAAGCAAAAATTTCAAATATATGCAGGATGGTCGAATTAACTTCGACGAATTTGCAGCCATGATGAAGAAAGGTAATCCAGATGCATTAACAAACCCCAAAAAATGACGAGAAGTTTCACTCCATAAATTTGATTAAGTTCAACATGGGAGACTCGTAAATTCATCATATACCTCAATTTCCTTATCGGAGGGAAGGTTCGGTTATCAAATTTCAGAATACAAATTTCCATCATGGGTTTTGTAAATCATTGATGCTAATGTAAATTATTAGTAATTGAGGTTTATGTGATACTAAGGGTGCTAGATTGGTTGGACTGATGTATGTATATATGCATATTTGTACTATTAGAGATAGAAACAATTACTTTATCTCGATTGATGTAGCATCCAAAATGTTCCAATGTGACACATGAACATACATTAATCATTCTGGTATATATATCTCAGATTAGTGCATCTAAGGAAGAAACCTCTAATTATACAAATTCTATGAACTAAACTTATGTTTTATTCAAACTCAAAACCTTAGCTTATTGCCTTATTCCATCTTACAAAACATGAAACAGTGCATTTCGTTACATAGTTTCAGTATGTAAAATGCTCTAATAACTTTTAATAACTTAACCCGATACTCAACTCGCCGCTTTAAACCGTTTTACTGGAGCTCGTAGAGAGGACAAGTATTCGGAATTTATTTTGTCCATTCCATCAAAAAGATAACTAAAAGGCGGCATTTTAATATACTTCCCTGTACCTGGAACAACTTTCAGTTCGTCGTTTTCCCATACTATTCTTCCTCCGGCGATGGTCACTTCAACTTTTCCCTATGAAAATGAAGAAAAATAATTATTCCAAACCTAAGATTTCATGACAGAAGCAACCATTACAAATGAAAAATGGAAGTTTCACAGATAGAAACAAAAAATGCATCTTAGATGTTAGATAAGTATTAAAACGAGTGATTCTTTTGTTAGACAAAACTGAAAATAAGTTGGAAACTCATTATTACAAAGTCTGAGATTTACTTTCAAAATGAGATATTTTTGTTTTACTCAGAAGTAAGAAAAATATGACTTATTTAGTGCTTGTTTGTCTCCCATTTTTGGGAGAAGAAATAGAGTTTTGAATAATATTTTTTGGAGAATGTGTGGTTGAAAAGTAAAGTGATTTTATTGGTTTGTGTGTAGAATATTTTATTAAGTGAATATGTGGTGGAGATTGTTTACTGTAACAAACAATATTTGATAAAATGAATCACAAACAGGGGCCTAAACATATTTGATGCCATCTTTTTGTACTGAGGCAGACTGTGCGCTTCCATTTCTACTATTTATTTTGTCTTCGTTTTAAACTTGTGCTGCCTTTACGTTAAAATGCCTTAATGTGAAGATCACTTTTTGTCCTTCAGTCTGGAGCAATCTCTTTGTACACGTTCATGTGCCAAGATAAAAGTACTCTTTTGGAAAGTCTGACTCGTAAAATGGCTCAAACGTGTTTGGCAAAAAAAGTTGCTTAAAACTAACTTAAGCTCAGCCAAACAACACACAATTATCTTTTTCGAGCACTCACAACTTATCATATACTCAAATGACACAGCTTGTTTCTTCATGTTTCATCTTAATGATGCATTAAACTTATCAGTTCACTACTAATGGGGAGGATAAATACCTTTCCTCTTCGACCCTCGTAAACATTTGTATCTAATCGAGAGTGGTGGAAACTAGAACTTATCTCGAAGCTTGAATTGGGATTCAATATGATAATATCTGCATCTGATCCAACAAGTATTGCGCCTTTTCTTGGATATATGTTGAAGATTCTAGCACTGAACAAACAATGAGAGAAGAAAAATATCTAATGTAAAACCAGATTACCGTCGGTCTTTAGGAAAATTGGGTAGAATTTCTTAAAGTACATAGTATGATACATGAAAATTAAATTTTTTTAAAGGTTGATGAAATGAACATACCACTCGGTACTTGTCAACCTAACATAATCAGTGACGGATATTTGTCCAGACACCTAGCACAGCACAAATAGAATAACACAAGGGAATGATAATTATGAGTAAAGATGGACAAGAAGTGAACGCTAATGATGAAAATTCTCCAAATTTTACACTTTTGAGTCAATAACCAGTTCCTAAAAGAAGGAGGGGAAAAAAAAGAATAAGATAAAATGGAGATAGTTCGAGTCTTTTGTAAACCATGAATATATTTGGAAAGATATATACTTTAAGCAATAGAAAGAGTACGAGAACATACCACCATTGAATCCCAGACTATATGCATTCTCTCCTCAATACCTATAAGACAAAAAGAGCCACAAAAGAGGATTGTAAGTTAATACCCAAAATGACCCATAAACAGACACAAGCCAAATCGATCTGATTTCGAAATATGAGGAAGATTTTAGAGCATGCTATTACCGTTTACACCATTTGGTATTTTCCGAAAATCATCAATTCCTAGGGATTTTTGGGTAGAATTGAAGGGACAATGATCAGTTCCCACTAGCTGCAACATGTAGTAAAGCAACCTGTTAACTATAGAAAGTACAAATATAGCAATTATCAGGAAGTATAACCTGAAAAATCAGAAATCCATACTACTGCAGGATAAATTGTACATGTACTTTAAACCAGCATATGAATATGGTAGAATAAACTTCTCAGAGGAAAATAGGTTTTATGGATCAACATAATAAAGTAATAACTAATGCACAAGTTGCCAGCCTTTCTAGCATTTTGACAAACTCCATGTATAATTTATAACTATCAACTGATATGCATTGAGGCGGACAGTAGTTTTACAATGATGAGAGCAAAACCTGCAGAATCCCGGTTGAGAGAGCAGCCTGAAGAGCCTTTCCATGCCCCGGTCCTCGAATAGGTGGGCTCATGACGAACCTGTAATGTAGAAGATCACAATGATCTCTTCTCGCTTAATGTAACAATCATGACACTCATTTGGTGGCATGGTAAAGTGTTAAATGTAAAACTACAGCCCTAATCTCCTACCTCGGGGGGCAAAATAAAAAGTCTGAACCATAAGTAAGGTTCTCTTATCACATCAGGAGCGACAAGTTTTTATTTTGTCTGGGTGCAGGAGATCAATTTCATGTAAAACTAAAGGGAAAAAATGGAGCTCTTACTTGGCTGCTGTCTTGAAATCGGGATCCCAGAGGCCAGAATCATCAAGGGCTAAACTTGCAACTATTGGCTCTCCAATGACCCTCTGTCCTGTATGTTATATTATGAAAATGAAAAAATACATCAAAAGATTAGCTTCTGCTATGTAGAGGTTAAATTCAAGGAATTCATGCCAGTTCAATTTGTTATTTTTTGATGCTTAGGAATTCAACGGGCACAGTGTCACAACACTTGAGAGGCTGCCCAAAGCTAAAGATGAAAGAAGAATATAAGGAATAGAAATGGACTTTCTTGACGTATACTCTCTTTAGGGGCTTAGTATATAGTTAACTTAATGCACATCAGAAGAAAATAATTTGGTGGAAGACGACAAAAACTTAAATAGATTTGGAATAGAAGGAAGTAGCTAGCTTTAAGAAATTAGGGAATTTGTAGAAATTATGGTATTCTATACTGTAATGTAAATATGGGAGCTGGGAGGTTCCGGGATTAAAACATTAACTGACAGCAGCTTCTTGAGAATTTTGAGCAACAAATAATTGTAAAAATTTAAGTGCTTCAAACCTGATTTTCGAGCTCTAGCTATTTCTTCCATTGCATCAATGCTCATGACATGAACAACATATAGAGGAGTGTTCACGAAATTAGCTAAGCGAATAGCTCGACTAGTCGCCTCTCCCTCTATCTGCATGAATATTTGACAGAATTAAAAGCTTAATAGGCACAAGAAGTCTAAGAAAACATTGTTAACTTCCATAAAGTAATGCCACGATTTTAATAGCTGCCGCTACAGAAATAAGATTTCATATTCTATTGCGAGATTCCTTCAGTAAGAGAAGAATTTGACTAACATTCAGAATTGCAGGAACGAATAAACATGAAAAATTAACAAGTCATTTTTGGCATGTAATACATTTTCATAACAAGGAGAGTTCAGTACGATATTACCCCTGGCGGCCTCGAAAGTGCATGACCCTCTGGACCAGTAATACCAAGTTCAATCATTCTCTTCTGCCCTGCAAATACAGCATCTCCATTTTCCGCATGAACCATTGCCATGGCACCAAGAGATTTGCATTTCTTGAATCCCTCCAATAGAATCTCGTCATTAATCATAAGAGCACCCTTATAGGCCATGAAGAATTTGAAAGAATTGATACCTATAAAGGGGAAAAAGCAGTCATGATTTTATTAAGAGATGACATCAAAACAAGGTAAAATAACTCTTCACAAATGAAGCTGAAGGTATTGTTGATCGCGCTCAAACATAATACTTGAAAGAAGACGGACCTTTGTCCTTGACCATAATTTCCATTTCTTTTGAAACAGTCTCGTCCCATTTTGTGATTGCCATGTGGAAACCATAATCCATGCAAGACTTCTTTGCCTTTTCTACATAAGCTTCATAACCTGCTGACAAACTCCCGTTTACAGGAATAACAAAATCAATATGCATAGTAGTTCCACCAGCTAATGCAGCAGCCTGTCCGCTGAAAAAGTCATCAATCGTCTGAGTGCTCATGAACTCCATAGACAGGTGTGTGTGAGGATCAATTCCTCCTGGTATAATCAAAAATTAAGTATAAGGCCCTCCTAGATCATGAATTTAAAGGTGTACAGGACTAAAGTAAATAAATATGAATCGGTTCAACATGGTTCATGTGTCAAGGCTTTCATGAAAAAATGACTTTTACCTACATGTGAGGAGGCTTGTTGAAGACTAAGACCCTGTTTGGTTTAGCTAAAACAGTTTACATGAATCAAATTCAAAGTCAACAATTAATTTTAAACACATTTTATGAACCTACAACTTTTATTAACTTTTCAACTACATATTTTATTGACTTTTATCAAAATCTGTTAAAAATATAATATTTAGCAAAACCAAACAAGGGCTACATAGATAAATGTGAAGGAATTTTAACAATTTAAGATTTTAGGTGAGATGATTTAGCAGTATGTAGTGTGGGCTAGAATGAGAAAGAGCACACTTTCACTTTTCTCTTTGCAGGGTGTTAGAAAGCAAGATAAAGAGAAAGGACATTTAAGATTAGTAAAAATATGTCAAAAATCCAAAATTTCCTTGCATCCGAACTCTATGTCCAAATCGAGAAAATTTATATGTCAAGCAAGAGGTAACTAACTGTACTTTCACATTGGCTGGCCAAAGCTCAACATTTCATAGTTTAAAAGGGTAAATCCCGATACTCCTCTTTATCATATGCATAATTGTGATAGCAAAATAAGAGCTTGTATAACATTTCTAGAAGTCGTTGCTCCAAAAAGAGTGGTCTATGAAGAAATGTTTAATTTTTTATGCATTTAAGACTCCTACTGTCATCCAACTGCAGGAAGAGAATTACCTGGCATGACATACTTTCCAGTGGCATCAATAACCGTCACATCATCACCTACCTACAGATTCACCAAGTAAATCATATGCCACTGTGATAAAATGACACGTCAACATACTGGGCACGAAGAATTCTAAAATGGCATCTAGCTCAACATTTGTTGAATTGCCATATTTTATAGATTCAAATGATTGTGGAAGTTTCGAAAATATAAAAGATAGAATGAACTAAGATAACTAAAGAGACAGGTAAAGTACATATTGTAGGGTTGAACAAAACTTTCGAATCGAATCGGATCGAATTGGACCCGAATGTCAATTTGGTTCGGACTATTCTGCTTAAGTTAAATATCTGAACGAACGTCAGAATCAAGAATCGATAGGTTTGATTCGATTTTTTATTCTCGATTCTAGACCAGGAATTGAATAATCGAATCTCCCTAATTTTTTATACTATATAAATCAAATTATTTTATTTTTCAAAAAAATAAATTTTCCAACTAATTAATTGAGCTCAAAAATATCAGTTTCATATTTCATTTTCCCACTAATTAATTGAGTTCAAAATATCATTTTCCTGATTAAGTGACCTAAATTTTTCTCAATCATTCCGTCGCTGCTCAAATATCAAAACTATTACCCTTATTCTGCCATATTCATTGAATTTCCTCCACTTTGATCAAGGTAATATGTATACATTGGTGAATAGATCTTATTTTATAATGAAAGAAGAATTCCATTGCTATCAAACATTGTACGATGTAACAATTTCCACAAATTCAACTGTCATAATTATACAAAAACAAACCAGGAACCGAAGTCCAGACTATATATGGGGGTTTACCCTTTGATAAACATTACAATTACTTGTAGCATATATGGCTCATATGGCAGTTGCAATACTACAGAACACTAACGGAAGTCAATAAACATTAGTTTGGGTGACTTTTACAATAAATCTTCTTGGCAGGCTCTGGAACCAGAGCAAAATGCAGCATATCCTTCCTTTGGTATCATGTTCAAATACGGCAGGACACTGCTCACATAGGTTCTTACAGGAGAGAACCTATGATCCATGTTAGCCCATGTTTGGTGTAACTTAAAAATTTGATAAAAATCTAAAGTCGAAGTCAACTATTAATTTTACCACACATTTCGTGAAACCCACAACCTTTATCAATTTTTCAATCATATATTTCATTAACGTCTATCAAAATCAAATAAAAATCTGATTTTTTAGCTACACTAGACAGAAGCTTACTTGACTACGAATCTAATAACTCATGTCAAGTTCTCAGTACAGCCATGAAGTCATAGACAATCCAATCCTACTCCTCGAGCTAAGAGCAGCACCTTTTAAGCTTACTCAATCATGCTATTATGACCGTAAGGTAAAAGAAACTTTCAAAAAAGTAACTTATTAGCCAAACATGCTCTGAGTTATTAGCTTTTTATATGGGAAAGTTTATCATTCAGTTTCTTATCATTTATAGAAACTCGAACTTATCAATATAATGAGAAAAAATCACCTTGATGTTAGATTGCACTGCAGCAACAGTACCATCCTCTACATATACATCAGCAACCTCTTGATGGTGAGAATTCACAACTGTTCCTCCCTTAATCAAAATCTTCGAAGAAGATCCCGATGCAAGTCCATGTTCAGATTCACAGTATCCAATCCCGGCATCACAGAACTGCCACGAAAAATATTAAAAGAGGATTTCAATACACTGTATATCAAAAATCGAAATCCATCTAATTTGAACCCAACTTCTCTGTTTGGTAAAAAGGAAACTGAATTCCATAACTGTTAGCTCAACAATTCAAGAAAGAATTATTTTGAAAATTATTGTCAAGCTTCGTGCTTCGATTAAACCACCCATTTTCAAGTTGACTAGTTTAAGTCCAGCAAGAATCTAAACTGGTTTCTGTTTGATTACCTGATTAGACTCTGAAACTGATGAGAAGAGTGGAAGAAGAAAAATGGAAAGAAAAATTCGAGTTATGAGTTCTGAATTCATTATGGGTTTGGTGCTTTGGCAAATGGATTTCTGTTTCTCACTTCTGAATGTGGCAAATTCATATATGAAAATTAAAAATCTTGGATAAATTTTTTTTTTAACTGATTCAGGAATCTACAGTTGGCCAGTTGAGATTACCCACGTGTCAGGATAAACATTTACCTTCCCAAATTCCAAGATTTTACTTTCACGTCAGCACCACGATTTGTCTCTTTCACTCTATTTTCGACAATTGTGTATTGAATATTCGTTTGTTTAGGACCACCCATATCATTATCGGATTGAACCAGTCGATTTTATTTATTTTTAAGTTAAAATATAATTGATTTCAAGGATTAAAATAGTACCTTCCATTTTAGATTATTTTCGAATCCAAGTTGTTGATGTTGAAAAGTGACGTGAAACTCCCCAATTCAACTTGAAAAAATTAGTTCATATTTCAAGACTATTAAATTGAAAAAATCATGTTTTGAATAATAATTTTTAGAAGAATGCGTGATTAAAATGTAAGGAAAAATTTTGAATTTACGTGTAGAATAAATTTATTATGTGAATGAATAATTGAAAATAAATATGTAAAAAAAAGATTTGAAAATAATGGTTGTCAAATAAGGATTAATAAGACATGATAAAAGCATGTTCGATCCTTTTTTATTAGGAATACATTTTAGAATTGTAGATTGATGAAGAATGCGTGATTGAAAAAATAAAAAAAAAAATTGGGTTTACGTATAATATTATTTTATTAAAAAATATATAATTGAAAAAAAAAATTGAAAATAATAAAAGATGCTAAATTTTTAAGTTTGGAACAGAATACAAGTACGAGCTTAGCATAATTCTAAGAAATCATTTCACGCTACAATTTTTGGCCTTTAGTTGTGTGATAGTGACTTTGACCGACGAGATCCATATGAGGGTGACAATAGTCGATGGTGATAGCCTATACTCTAGACTCTGGATTTATGCTATCTAATCATCCTTCTTATGGACGATTGGAATGACACTGCTATCATGAAGGACAAATTACCTCGACAGTAAGGACGGTATATAATATTTGACTTAACTCCAGTCTAGTCTCCATTAAAATTATATTATATTTTATTTTTTATTTTCTTATCAATCATATATTTTTCAATAAAATAATATTAAACATAATTTTAAATTTTTTTAACCACATAATTTTCGAAAAACTATTATTTTAACCGTTAAAATTTTAAATAATGAGAGCTGTTATGGGCCCGTGTCAAGCCCGCCACTTCACCCTCCACGTGTCAGTGGAGGTGGTCCACACCAAGTCATGCATCAGCCGAAGTGATTACACGTAGGACGAACTGATTGCACAAGTCGAAATGATCACATCAGGGACGAACTGAACGCATGCCAACAAAGGAATCGGACTCATCTGCGACACACCGCGGATGCAAAGACTCGTACTTCGCTTCCACAACTCCGCACTTGCCTCGCCCCCTAGCTTTGCCCAGGCAAAAGATCTTTTGCACAAAGATCTTTCCAAAATCAAATCCCTGACTGATGGGACGCATGACATGACCCAAACGGTCAATTCAACTGCTTTTGTCAGAGATATTCAATGTCAGCCAGTCTATGGAGGGACGGATTGACACCTAGGACGGGGCAGGCCTAGAGGATCCGATAACACGTGTCACCGCATCCAATGGCTCTCCTCTTCCCATCCTTGGTATAAATACCCCCTCCCCATGCTAAAAGAAGGATTGGAACCCAATTTTCTCCTACTACATTGTGTATTCAAGTATAAATCTCCCCTTTTAATATTATCGCTTTATTATTACACCGATTCATCCACTTCCTGGTCGGTGTTTCACCTCCGGTGAACCTTTCCCGATTGAACTATAAACTGACTTGATTGTCAGAGTGCTTGCGGCCACTCACAACCCCTCCGGAAAAGACTACGAGCTACTAACGACATGCCACATGTGCAGGAAGAGTTGACCTGAAGACTTATCCTGTTGGCCACACGTCGGAGCCATTTTTCGAGGTCAACAAGAGTTATACTGGAGCTTATACTAATGGCATCACTGGATTGTTGACCTATGATTCAATATAGCTCCACTTGTTTTGATTATAACAAACAATACACTTATATTTTTAACAA
>CAIGRN010019172.1:8760-21336 GCA_903798345.1 Fraxinus anomala
AAAAAAAAAAAAAAAAAAAAAAAAAAAACAGATCAGAATGAAATACAAATGGAACATTTGCCAACTAAGTCCTCGTTTGAGTCCCATTTGAGAGAAAATGTATTTTTGAATAGTGATTTTTAGAGAATGTATGGTTAGAAATGAAGAAAAATATTTCGATCTATGTGTAATATTATTTTATTAGAAAATGTGTGGTTGAAAATAAATTTTGAAAAAAATGAATTTTTGATAAAATGAGGGCTAAAAAATGAATAAAAAATATTTTTTATTACAAGTTTGCAAATGTGTTCCAAGTAATTACCTACATTGTCTATTTTTGTGTTTCTTTTGTTATCATATATAAAAAAATCAAAAAAGAAAATACGTGGAACTTGAGGTCCGGACCCCCGTTGGCTCTGCCGGTCTGCCCCTACGTGAAGTTAATCATAAAACTTTCACAAGAATAGAATATATGAATTTTTTAAATCTGTATCAAAATGGAAATACTGATGACATATTTTAGACTACTAAAATATTTTAATTCCTTTTTTTTCATCATTTAAAACAAAATTATTTAATTCTCATATTTATTTTCAATCACACATTTACACAATAATATTTTGTACGTAAAATAAAAATACTTTCCTACTTTTTAATCACACATTTTCTAAAAAATCACTATTTAAAATTTCATTTTTTCTCAATATGGAAAGTTTGGAAACTGATTTGCGCACTTTTAGAACTTTAGGAGGATTAATCTTGGATAATTATTGAGATTCGAGGACCAATGTGGAAGCTTTTGGAGTCACATGAGCAATGTTTAAGACTTGGACGACAAATGACCAAACCTAGACAAGAAACGTGAAGTAGGGGCCAAAAAATAAAAGAAGAAAGACGGAGGCGGCTGACCATGGTTCGCCACAGCGGTCAACCAGCTAGGGATGGCAAAAAAGCTAGCCAACTCGGGCGGCTGGGGCTCGGCTCGAAAAAAGCTCGAGCTGGGCCCGACTCGGGCTCGGTTGCACCGAGCCGAGGCTCGGGCCGAACCTCATTTTTTTTGGTCGGGCTTTGCTCGGCTCGAGCCCAAAAAAGCTCGCGCCGAGCCCAAGTTTTTTTTGGGCTTGGCTCGTTGACATAGTTAGATATATTGGAGGCTTTAATATGTTTGAAGGACGGGAATGTGCGGAATTACGCTTTCAAGAATAAGTTGATAGTATAATGGCCGAAGAGTTGCAGCAGATTCAAGTATAAGATATTGTAAATTTTTAAATTGATTAGTTTNTATTTAGAGACCAATACTAGTGTTGCTTAATTTATAACACATATAAACTGCACAAATTTTAAATTCTTTAAGTAAAAAATGTATATTTCTACCCAAAAATAAAATAAAATAAAAAATCGAGCCGGTTCGGGCTCGGCTCGGGTCGGCCCACTAAGGCTCGGACCAAAAGCTTGGGCCGAGCCTCATTTATTTTGGTCGAGCTTTGCTCGGCTAGGCTCGGGCACAAAAAAGCTCGAGCAGAGCCCTAACTTTTTTTTTCGGCTCGACTCGTTGACATAGTTACAATCAGCGGTCATTGAAGATGGCAGTTTGCTACGGTGGTGACCGCGATATGAAACTCGCGGTTCATCTAAATCGTCATTTTTTTCAGCTCTTGTTTTAGTCGGTGCATTTTGGTCTTTTTTGTACATGATTTTCTAGGCGATTTAGGCAATATATAAAGACCTATTTAGATCAAATGAAGATTTAAAAAAAAAAAAAAAATCTAGAAGAAAATAGAGAATTAAAGAGATGATTTCAATGCTTTAACGTTAAGAAGGTAAACTTTTGGTGCAAGATCTTAATTTTTATTGACATAATTACATAAAACCAGGTGATACTGTAATGAAGAGGCGAAGCAGATCCACCGCGATGCAGATCTACTCACTCAGGCGAGTTGCTATAATGAAGAGAAGAAGCAAATCCACCCACTCCGTCAGGCCGACGCCGTCGTGGTGCTGTTGTAATGAAGAGGCGAAGTATAAGCAACATTGGGTGGATGGGTTTGAATGGTGTTTTGTGCTGTAGTGCTGATGGTGTTTGTGTGGTGGCGATTTTTTGGTGTTTTCAAGAATCTGTGACCATTTCATCAGCCATTTTTCGAGATCGAGAGAGAAAATTTGGGGAGGGATCTGAGGTGTTTTGTGTGGTGGTGTTTATGGTGGTGGCAGTTGACGGTGGTGCAGGTGGAGGTTCTGACGGATCTGGTGATTTTGATTTTGTCACTAAAAATATAATATATGACCTTAAAATTCGGTAATATGTGAATAAAAATATAATCTGTGACTAACCATTTTGTTATCTTGACCTAAAAATTATATAATCTGTGACCGTGAAAAAATCTGTGACCAACTAATTTGGAAATTTGTGACTGTGTGACCTATAAATTTTGATTGTCTGTGACCAAATTGCATATAAATGTAACCTTAACAATTGCCAGAATCGGAGCAGTCATCGGAATTAAGCGGCGGCAAAACGATCACCGGAATAGTCGATGAAATTAAGCGTGGTTGGGGAACAGTCGCCGGAGTAGTTGTCGATAGCCGCAATAGTTGCCGGAGCAGTAGGGGTGATGGAGGTGGAGGTGGAGGTGGAGGTGGGTTAATTATATTAAATTGCAATTAAATATTTAATTAATTAATAAATACCTGTTTTTTGCAAATTTGAAACTTAACACCTGATTTTTGCAATTGTCAAAGTTAATACATAATTTGTGAACTCTTCCCATTTTTATTTTTATTTTTTCTGAGCCCAACAATGTATTCAATACCATTTTGTGATTTTTTTTTCTTTTACAATAAGTAACTAAATCATTAGTTGGGACGAACGATGTAAGCTATGGTCGAACATTTAATTTCAATTGTCAAGCTTTGAATAGTTTATTGATTTATTATTGATTTTACTTCTTTTCTTGATGCGTAAATTACATGATCACTTGTTCATGATTTATGAATCGTAATAAATCGAGCGGCGAGTTATAAATTTAGACCGTATAATAAAATTCAACAATTGGGTAAAAGATGGAGATAAAATTTTGCTATTATGCGATATTTAATTGATTCATATTTTATTTAATGTGTTTAATTATGGCTTATTCAAATTTAAATAGAGATATAGTTAATTGACTTAACTAATCCCATGTTTGTCTTCCTTCAAAACAATTTTTTTTTAAATTTTCATATCCATTTTTAATCACACATTTACAAAATAAAATATTTTTCACGTGAACTAAAAACTTTTTCCTACTTTTTAACTGAACATTCTCCAAAAAAATTACTATTCCAAAACTTTGTTTTTCTTTTAAAAAAATGGCCATAAAATAGGGGCTAAATATGATTGATTTGAATTCAAGTAAATTGAATTAACTAGTGAATTCCTTCAAGTACAACTTTAGGAATTGAATTTGAGATGCAATGTTAAAGTTGATAACTGCGATAAAATTGTGAGTCACAACGCTTCAACCATCATATTTGATCGTTTAATCAAAGTTATCCATAATTCAAAGAAAATATTTTTGTTTAATTTCTTTTAGTTTTCTTAGTTAATATTAGTTTTAATCAAAAACTTGTTTTCATCGGATAATGGGTAGTGTTATTTAAATCAATATTTTGTCAAAATAGTCTTCGTAGGACGGTTATTCGGACTTTTTAGATCTACTTTACTACAATTAATTCGACATCATACATTTGCAATTTTTTAACGACACTCATCATTGACTTGAGCTGACAGAATATTATGTTTGAATAACTTGATCACTAAGCCAACCTAATTGTGTAAAACTAGGGATGTCCATGGGCTGAGTCCAACCGACTCAAAAAATTTGCAACATATGTTTCAAACCTTTCAAAATATATCATCAAGATCCGAATCTTCTAATCTTAGAACATACATCCTAAACCTTTTAATAAATGAGCAGAGAAAGAACTTTTGTATGATTTCTCTTCGAAAGAATGTTAGTTGATCATGATCAAGCGTCTAACTTTTTTTTTGACCAATTTTAATAAAGACAAAAATAATTTCTTCATATTTAATTAATTAAAACAATTGGTTCCAACTTCCATAAATCATATTCGAGGCCTTTATCGTAAAATATAACTTTGATTTAGGTGCTGGAGATGACTTCATGGGCTACTGAGATTGGGAGAGAAGGTTGATGGTGTGGTGCCAGAGGTGCGGTGGTTGATGGTGAGGTTAGGACGTTAGGTGAGACGATGAGGGACAACATGGGAATCGAGTGAATTGTGTGATTGAAAATGAATTTAGAAAATTAATTATTTTTAAGAAATGAGAGCCAAAAATTTTAATGTGTCCCATCATTTTTAAATTTTAACCAAGTGTTTGATTGATTTTGTTTTTAATCTAGAAAACATTATAATTATCAATTTTTATTGATGGACAGATGAGGGTGATGGGGTAAATGAGAGAGAGAAAAATAGAGTGAATTACTTGAAAAATAAAAATCACATCTCTTTAAAGAAAATATTTTTCTTGTTTTCAACGAAAATATGGTCACGTGACAAAAAGTATGAAAAAATTGTTAATCAAATAGCACAAAAGTAGATAATTAGGTGAAAAAATACATTTTTCATGAAAAATATTGCTAATCAAACACACCCTATGACACGATAATTGTGTGATTAAAACTATCGTTTAACTAACATATATATATATATATATATATATATATATATATATACACACACACACACACATACATCACACAACAATTCATACCACCCATCTTAAAATAATTTCTTAAAAATTATATAAATTAAAACGTGTTCAGTTTGAGCGACTTCAGTACCTGCGCCCACGACGCTTCTCTTCATTCCGTCTTCCACGAAGGTGAAAACGAGAAACAAATTGTAGCCTGTGGCAGAGGAAACATGTCGTTTGGTGCATCTCTACTCTCCACACCTTTCAAACGTTCCTGACTTTCTCTCTCCTGATTGGTATCTTTCTCTCTCTACACCTCTCTATATATCTCTGTATATATATATATGAAGCTATGTTTTTTTGTAATTTTGTAATGTTTGCGAAATTCCTTTTCAACCACTGTTCCTTATATGCAGTCCGAAATTTTGAAGTTTATCCAAATATTATATATGTATGTACCACTTAATTTCATCTCAAATAAGTAGCCTGATCCATGTAGATATCCCGTGTAATCAATATCTCTATGATTTTTCATGTGCTGGAGTGTGTGAGTTTTTGCGAATAATTGGCTATTTTTAATAATGATAGCAGGTGTGCTGTTAGGGTTGCTTGAATTATTTCATGGGCGTTGTGTAAACAGTGTTTTTGTAGCCTTAATGTAACTAAATTGTAAAGAAATTTGAATCGAAACCTGTTTTATCACTTTTATTGCTTCATAAATCATAAACACATTGAAAATCATGGTCTTCGTGTCACGGCCAGAACTCCACCTCAACTTCATAACCACCGTAACACAGAAATGGGATAATTGCAGCCGAGTTAACTGAGTATGGAACCTTTCAAAATAGAAAAACAGAATTGGGGAGGGTAAAATGATGAAAAAAGAAGAAAATGAAGAAGGAACTGAATGGAATCACTACAATTGATAACTGAATTTGCAGAAAAATGACAGACCCGCACTCCTTTGTACATGGTGGTTTATGTACTCAACGTTGGAGAAAGTCGCATTTCACAAATAAAGAATTGTTTCTAACTAATACATTTATTGAAATTAAAACAACACAGTTTCAACTAAAGCAAGACGACATCGACACTGTTTTGATTTTGAAAATTGGTTACAGCCGTTAGTTCTCTTCTTCTTCTTTCCTTGCACTGGTTTTCTTCCTCTCCTTTGCTGTTCTTTTCCCTTTCTTTCCCCAGCAATCTCCTACATAACACTTCGGTTTTAGCATGCCTTAACTTTCAGAACGAAAAATAGCAGCTTTCCTTGGATGCCTCTTTTCTTGGGAAGTGGTAAGTCATAGGAGAGGGGATTTATCCTCAAGAATTTTGATCCGTAGGACTTTATAATGCACGTTGTCTTCTTGCATGCATATCTTGAACTAGTTTTATAGTTCCGTTTTGGCTTAAATTGATAGTTCTACAAATTTGGTCTGCATCAAGTGCTCTTGACATTCCCTAAGTTTCTGCCAGATCAACATATGTTTCTCTGTTTTATTTCAATGTACATTTGCAGGCTTGAGTCTCACAGGAAAAGACCTTCTGGTCCGAGATTAAGTGTAATTTTCTAACTATAGAACTCATTCAACACATGCTGCCATCTTTCTCTTGTACCATGTTGATTAAAATCTATATTGTAATAGTTTAGTGCTGAGGAAGCTGTGCGATACCAGCTTGATGCATTGATGTTCAATGACCAACCTCGGCCAGATTATGGGATTGAAGTCATGTATAGGGTGGGTACTTTATAATCTTCAAAACGTTGCTTTGTATTTGTTGACTTTGATATGATATTTTTCATCTGTTGCTATCATGATCACACTGATGTTATGTTCCATCAGTTTGCTGGATTCGATCCTTTTGAAAGATCTACCTATTTTGGGCCTTTCTTTGATTTAGGTCAGGTCAGTAAGTATTTAATATTTAGAAATTTACTTTGGCTGTTTTTACATTTCTCCTTCATGATTTTTGGCTGCCACCACCTGGAAAAGTACTGCTTAATATATGGGAAAAGTGAAGAACTAGCAGAAGCACTTCGAATTTTCTCAATCATCAAAGTCCCAAATCAATGCATTGTTCCTAAAATATTGACTGGTAATTTGTGCAGTTCGAACGGTTTAGGCGGATCTTCCACCATTCAAGCTACCGAGTTTTGCTAGGTCACCGGGAAAGAAAGATCTTAAGCAGTTTACTTGTGAAGGAGGTAATTGAGTTTTATTTTGTCCATATGACAACTTACATTATCTTTCTTCTGAAGGTAAGTATATGTGAAACAGAATCGCTATAAGCAGCGAGTTTGGGTACGAGGAGCTCGACCCGAGGAAGAAGAAATATTTCAATTTACGATGGTTCAGGTGTGTACATTGCTTTTGATTACTGATATTTATCTTCAGATCCTCATGCCAAGGATCTGAACATGGTAGAAACCGAAACAATTTTAGATCACTGTCCTGAACTTTTTGTCAAAGAACTCTAAACCTTGTCTTCCCAATAAGCATCTCTTGACCAAAATATTGTGATAGAAATTGTTATTTTAATCCATAGCAAGTCTATGAGAGATGAAGGAGCAGAAGGGACAGCATGACGGGGAATAATTTTTTTTGGATGCGGGAGCTCTAATAGCCGGGATGACCCAAAGGAGGTCCATTCCAAGGAAGAAGGGGTTCTCTTCCGAAATAGTTGACTGCGCCAATGGTTGCTGGCATTCTTATGCAGCAAGTTGAAGGAACTGTTTTAATTGCTTCTATATTAATACAAATTTAGACTGAGGGTACCAATTTGACCTCAATAACTGGCAACTTTTCATATGGCTGTTGAAGATTACACGATTTGACCAGGATATGAGAAGGGGATTGGGACTTAGGATTGGGGGAATCATCTCCATCTCATTATTTGAAAAATCCTCAGTGAAATTTATTTGTGGGTTTATTTCCTTCTTTGGCTCAAATCCGTACAAATAAATTGTGGCGTCGTTTTGGAATCCGCACAAATGTAGTTAATTTATTTTTGTTTTCTGGGTTAGTTGTTCTACTTTTTCCTTCTCCGTTTGTCGTATTATCTCTTCAGAATATCTTTTCTTACAGTGGAAGGTACAAATCCTTGTTCTCTGCACTTCTTGATAATTAAACTCAGTTGTGGCTTCTGATTTTCAGAGAGTTGGGAGTTCTTGGGATGGATATTGGCTGACAGAATCTCTCCTTCACGACGGAGATAGCTTTTCTGGTGGCGTGGCATACTGAACGGATCACCCAGCTCAGAGACGGTGGACTATCAATTAATCGTGCTGTGTGCCACGCAATTGGAGCATCAAAAATATTAAGCTTCTGTACATATATAATGGATATTAAGATGCAAGTTGTAACTAGAGCTACCCAAACTAGTTGGTCGTGTAAAGATATAATTACCTGTATGTATATTAGGGTGCGCGAATATTTTTCATAGAAAATGTGTTCTTTTTTTTTACCTAATTTTCTACTTTTGTCTTGTTTGATTGACAATTTTTTTTACAAAAAAATATTTTCTTCTACTTTTAATCACGTGATCATATTTTCCTTAAAAACATGGAAATTATTTTATTTGGGGAGATGTGGTTTTTATTTTCAAGGTAATTCACCATCTCTCTCTCTCTCTCTCTCTCTCTCTTTCATCTATCCATTCTCTCACATCTATCCATCAATAAATAAGAGACACGTATAATATTTTTTAGACTGAAAATTACAGCAATCAAAAACAAGCATATTTAATTACGAATTTCCATACAAATAATTTCTAGGCAATCGAATTGTCTTTATCTTCTTTTTATGCAAATTGCACGTTCGCAATCAAACGCAAGCTTAATATAATTTGACTTAGGACAAAGTTTAATGTAACAATTAATAGGGTATCCTTGTCGTGACTCTTGAATTTTTGTTATGCACAGGTGGTGCGACCGCACATATCCTCAGTATTGTAGGCACTAAATTTTTTTTTTTGTTATATATAATAATTTTAAAATTTAAAATTTTTATTATTATGTTAGTTAAAGAGTACAATATTTATGAAAAAAATTGCCTGTCACACGTACACTCAAAATCTTAGTAACTGCCCGGCACCACAGAATCAAGGTTCCCTCTCTCTGACTTGCACAAACAGTGACGGAGATGGATGATCTTACCACTCTATTTCACGCTTTTTATGGGAACATATTTTTTTTCATCTCTGACGCAAAATCAAAGAGCTGAAGTGCTTCAATCTGGCGATACAATTGACGTAGAAGGTGATTTGCATGTTGTCGCGGATGGTTCTCTCTTCCATTCGTAAATCTTTCCTCCCCAACCTTGAACTCAGGGTTGTGAATTATGTTATATATATATATATATATATATTTTTTTTTTTTTTACCTCTTTTCCTAACCGTTGATTTAACATCATATTAGAGTCTAGTTGTGAAACGTTAAACACACATTTTATACTACTACACCAGCCGTGAGGTGGGGTTTACAATGGCAAACAAAAGTGTCGCATAACCTCTCTATCACTTCCGTTACATACATAATACTTTAAAACTAAAAGTACAACACACAACATCTTAAGTTACAATAAAACTCGACTACTCTATGAGAAAGTGGTTGGTGTACAAGTAGACAAAAGATTTGGCATCGTAGTGCTCAAAATGATAGTAGGTGCCCATATAGCGATAAAGATCAGGGTAATGGACATAATAGCTACATGTATCGACCTCGATGACGTGCATGTACTTCAAACCGTCACTCAATTGCACCCAACCCCGTGATGAGATCTCAAATGTCTCTCTTCGCGTGATCTAGTAAGAAAGACATGAAATAGAACATGAATAATAATTCAATGAGCAACAGATAACATATTCAAGAATAAATGAATATACACAAGCGTGGGTTAGGGGTGGCAAACGGGTCATTTTAAGACGAGTAATAGGTTGAGCCAAGTTCTCTTTTATTTCAAGAGTCGAATCATATTACTGCATGAAACTAAGAAAGTTCGATGAAAATAAAGTAACTTTGTTATTGATTTCCAGTGTAACAACATTTTATGGCGACATTATTGGTTCTTTCTCATTTGCCATCCTTGGTGTCTGTACTATTTTTTTGTCCTGCCTCTTAAAGAATTTCAAGTCGATAATCATATCCAGCAGCAAGTGGAAGTAGGGAAGAATGCACCCTTCGGTAACAAAAAGAAAGTGGTAAATTATTCATGTGCTTCATAGAATTTTCATGAAATGACATGTTATTGACTTAATGCACTAAAATATATCCTTGGGGAGTGAAGGAAATGTCATATTCTTGGGTGGCAAAATGCCCGGACTCTGTCGTCCTGGTCTGTCCCATCTGCCCTGTTGAGAAATAGGGGTAAGGACGGAGAACATGGTCCAATTCAATTCTTATTTTTTATGAGTTTACACTTAAATCGTTTTTTTTAAAAATAATAAATAATAAGAACGAAACTGAAGATATTTTAATTTTCGCCTCGTTATCATTCCCGAATATGGTTCGTTTTTGTCCTTTTGGACAACAATTCTTGCTGGAAAAGAAGCAAATTTTTACATTAAAAATCCAAAGATATCAAATGGTAACAAATTCCTTGGAATTTAGCTGCACGCCCAGATGCAACATATTGACCTTTGAGGCCCAGATGCAAATGTTTTGGGACTGATTAACGTGGGTTAAGCCCATGTTTGACCTAATTAAATAATATTACACATAAATTTAAAAAAAAAAATTCTTCTTTTTTAACCACGCATTCTTTAAAAAAATATATTATTTCAAAAATTAAAAAGGCGAATAATAGAGGCCAAACTGGGGCTAATTGACATGAGGAAAGTGCTCCACTTGGACAAAGACGATACACAATGCCGATAGTACTAGATGCAATGTATTATTTTCTTTCACATCGTCTGGTATTATCGAACCATCCTTATCAAATACGACATGGAAGTGATTTTAGCCCATGTTTGGGTTCCATTTTTATAAAAACTCATTTTTTCAACACTCATTTTCAACTATACATTTTCCTATAAAATAATTTTAGTTGTAAATCGAAAACTTTTCCTTATCTTTTACCACACATTCTCCAACTTTTTATTATTTCAAAATACATTTTCTTGAAAAAATGGTTCCCAAACAGGTTAAGTGGGACGATTAGTTGGTTAAAATATATTTTGCATCTATCTGAAAAGGTTCTATGTTCAAAAAAAAGTGGAGTGGCAAGTTGTTATCAATATAAATTGGAACGTAATCCTAATTAACCCTAGAGAGATGTGTCGATTCTCGTGAGATGTAAGTATTAATTAATTAGTGTTAAAAACAAACAAGATATCAGAATCGCTCTAATATCAATTTGTTGTTGAGATGCCTCAATCTAAATTTAAATGATTCTCTCTAACTATAATGTTGAGTCTTTAAAGAGCATACACCTCTTGGAGTATATATCGCAACAGTAAATTTTCCGATCTTTATTATTTGGCTGGGTTCTCAACAATTAGAGTTTATATCATTATTTTCTAATTCGTCTTTTATTGCTTTTGAATGTTGTAGGTAAGTGTCAAGTCTAATCTCCCTCTACTTTTTGGATTTTCGTTAGTTTTAACGTTATCAGGCCAAACAAAGGCTTATGTGTCTGCCTGTATTATTGTCCTTGGTAACAAGTAACAACAAAAGTCAATCTGAATCTAATGATTTTGTCCCTTTTCACAAAGTAAGCATTCTATTGATATCATGCGTGACTAAATTTCAACGTCTGGTTTTGGAGGGTCACCGAACTTTGAAGATCTCTTTTCAAGAGAATTTGATTCCTTGATTTGATTTTGTATGCATTTTGTTGACCTTAAATTTGAACCAACGATCTTAAAATCAGCAAAATTCAATTATTTCTTGGTTCGCTACTTACATTAATATCAATCAATTTTCTACATGTCATGATGGTTGACGATGGTGTACACATTTATTTCAATCAAAATCGTCAGCAGTCATATTGTCAATAATTCTCGATGAACATGGCTGCATTATTGTTAGAAAATCCGCCTGAATCGCCAACAAATATTGATTTAAAACAAAATTATTAACTGTTGTTCGTCAACGATCATTGATGAATTTTTTTTGTTGGTGAACATTTGCTCAATGAATTTTGCATTATGGTTCTTGACAAGGCCCCATTACTGATTTTGCTCAAGGCTCGAAAATCACACGAGCCGCCTTTGAAGATTATGTTAGTTTATTTCTCGTACAAAATACGACATATAGCTTGAGATATAAAACTCAACACTTACTTTACATATATGTTTGCTCTTCCACTATTTATTTATGTCCAAAGTCATACATTCTTACATTTTGAATGGAATTGTATATAAGCGATAAAACACCTACTCTTTTCTTGTACATACATGTTAGAAATCAATAATTGTTCGAAATCATATTTAAACTTTTATTATATTAAGAAATAAGTTTAAATAATTGTCAAAATTCTCATATATATCCTCACCAAAATCGAAAAATAACACGAGCTAAAACATCACAGTTTACAAAACTATCATGACTCCAAATATATTTCCATCAAAATTGAGAATAGCACGCACTAGAAGAACATCATAGGATGAATAGCACTCTGAATTCCAATTATTTCGTCCTAAATGACTTTGATTATAGACTCACCTGCTCGATCGAATATGCTGCAGGGTTTTATTTTTATTTTTATTTCTCTTTTTGGCACCTTAGTCCAAATTAATAAAGAAATAAAAAGGAAAATTCATTGCGTTTGCCGGGAGTCGAACCCGGGTCTATTGCTTGGAAGGCAATTATCCTAACCGTTGGACTACAAACGCCTTGTTGTTTCTTTTCGCACTACTGTTGTCTTTTCTCAAAAAATTATTTTTCCAATTATCAGAATTCTAGT
>CAIGRN010019183.1:0-31415 GCA_903798345.1 Fraxinus anomala
TTGAGGTAGGTTGTTCCAATGCCTTTTTGCCATGCCAGTCTTTGTTGGCAGTATTTACATACTGCTTTGGTTTCTTGAAATCCATCGACCACACGACCAATGTGAATCAATTTGAAATGGTCCCAACATTTTGTCTGCTTCTTCCCCTTTCTCTTCCCTCTTGCATCGGGAATATTTAATGTAGGTTATTCATCTTGTTCCCAATCAATTGGAACGCTAAGATCAACATCAACATCAACATCATCCAAATCAATTAGATGACTACATTCACGAACGTCGAAATCTTGAATGTTTTCTGAAATTGGTAATTTATTGAGATGGTGAATTCATTCCCAATTGGATTTTGGGCAGGTGTTTTGCCTTCCATACCGAACAAGTTTTCAACAAATACCCGTGCATCCATTTGCTAATAATAGAAATTGAATATTGAAAATTTGAAGTAGAATGTAGAAAATAAAAATGTAAAATTGAGAAGTGAATGAAGATTATGTAGTAGTGTATAAANCCGAACAAGTTTTCAACAAATGCTAGTGCATCCATTTGCTAATAATAGAAATTGAATGTTGAAAATTTGAAATAGAATGTAGAAAATAGAAATATCGAATTGAGAAGTGAATGAAAATTATGTAGTAGTGTATAAAATGAATTGTAAAAGTTAAAATCAAGATGATAATGTAAAAAAAATGTAGAAGATGATAATAGAACTAATGAATGAATGATATTGTTGAATGTTAATAATTTGTAAATTGTAGAGAGTGAGTAGGGAATGAGAGGATTGGTGGGAAAAAAATGTTGATTAGATAGTGAGTATTTATAGAGAAAAAAATGAAAAAAAAAAACAAAAATAATTCAGTGACCAAAACGGTCACTTCACTGAATTTTGATTTTAATTTTAATTTTTTTAAATAGCCCATGAGCCGCTCGACTCAGGGGTTCGTTGCGAGCAGCTCGCAACAGGACATGCCGAGCAAGCTCGTGCTCGGAGGCTGCTACAGTACGGGTCGAGCGATTGAGCTGACGAGCCGCTCGGCTCGATTGCCACCACTAAATTAGGAGATGACGTTTGTTTCATTTATTTTGATGGTAGGGACCTTGTGCTACGTAATCACCGGTAAGTTTCAAAAAATGTATTGAATCTTCAGAATTCTAAGCTCAGAAGAAAATAAAACCAGATTTCTGAACTATATATATATTTTGGCTATACGTGTTTGTAATGCTTATCAAAAAATTGTAACTTCCATTGGTTTCCAGGAGTTACCCCAAAGCATATCATCCATCTTGCGTAAATCGAGAACAAGACCTTCTTTACACGAAGGATCGCTGGAACTGCAGTAGGTGCTGTCATCTCCACTCACATGCATAAACTTTGATGGAAAAGTTCAGTTGATGGAAAATCTAGCTTATTATGTAGGCGGTCTTGCTATTGGCTTCCATGTGAATATTATTGTATCGTTCATAGGGATATAACTAGATTTTACCGTTGTCGTTATTTGCAGTAGGGTGCAGCTGTTTCCATGCCAGAGTGTGGTTATCCACTCCATTAGTGCATCTTCCAATTATTAGTTTTCAAATTTTCTGAAGAACTCTTCGAATTTCAGCCAAATCGAAGTATTGTAATCGTACGTTACTATAGCCTATTAAATGCCTATTAACTGAAAATTGCAAAGTTATTTTTACCAAGAAATATCATCTATACTCTTAAGAAGTTCTGCAATGGATACCCTACTTTGGCAATAAATAATATTTTGAATTTCACCGATTTTTTCATGATGCTTATGCGATATTTGGGTATTTTTATCATTCTAAATTTGTTTACCTTTTGCATTTCCTTCACATTATGATTATCGGATAATATTTTCGCTCATTCATTTTCCATTAAACTTTCTTCCTTGTTCAGTGAGTACTATAAATATTTTGATAGATAGCACAAATATGAATTGTCAAACATTAGCAAGCTTAGAAAGATTAATATTGTTCCCATTAATTTCTTCATTGGAAAAAATTTTGGCTGCCAAAAACTTTTCATTTAAATCTTACTAAAATATTACCATTATAAAATTTTACTAATTATTTTATTAGATAGAAACTTACTGAACTTTTAAAATAATTTAACTTTTCATTAATATTTGATACGCTAACATTACCTTAAAAATATCAAAGCTTGTACAATGTACGGACATACGATTAGTAATTATATAAAATCCAAATGGTCTGAATTAATCTGCAGTTTGAACTTATTTGTCCTGCGTCAATATCTTTCCCTTGAAACTTAAAAAGTAAATCAAATAATTTATATTGTTAATGACCACCACATGAAGCAAGAATGGATGGCAAGATCTCGTAATTTTTTATGGATTTTGCTATTGGTACATAGTACATAACAATACACATAATCTTTCACATAATAGTCAAATGACGGCCCCCCATTGGGTGGGCGTAATTCTTTATGAATTTTGCTATTGGTACATAGCACCCACCCAATAGGGAGCCGCCATTTGACTATTATTTGAATCTCTATATTATTTGCTATGTACCCATAGCAAGACTCATTCTTTATACCTAGTCAGAGTTGTCAAACGGGCTGGCCCGGTGCCGGCTGAGCACCATAAGCTTCCTGATTAAGCACCCGTTTGGCTTCCATTATTCCACATTATAATGAGAAAAATAGTAATTTTTTGAAGAATGTGCGGTTAAAAAAGAAGGAAAAGCTTTTGAGTTTAAATGTAATATTATTTTATTGAAAAATATATAATTGATAAGAAGAAAGAGAAAAATGAATTATATGGGCGAAACGGGGCCTAAGGTGACAATAAGCTAGGCTTTTCAATAAGGTGGAAATTTTCTGGGTATAACAAGGCAGGTTAGATTAATATGTCAGATGCTTGCTAAAAAGATCATTCCAAAAGAATGAGACGTATAAGATTCTAATAAATTCGTCAGACTGGTAGATTACCTTCAAAACAGAGGAGAAATCGAATCCTAGAATCCCTTCTGTTTTCCGGATTTTGAAAACTGCCGGTTTTTTTGTCGTCCAGACATTTCACTCAACTAGAGCAATCAAAAGCTTGAAGTTAGCTATAGATCAGAAAATCTTATAGCTCTCAGACTAATACAGAAAAAGCTAAGAAAACAAACTTCAACGAGATAATAATATATCATCATGTTACAGAAAGAAGTATGTTAAAAGCAATTAGTCACACGATGAATGATTTGAGCCTCACAAGGCCCATTACAAAAACCCAGTTCTTAAGAAGTTAAAAAGAAAAGGCTAAAATAGAACACCAAGCTCTTCCCAATCAGTCACACATATATCCTCAACGTCCTAAATTTTTTTTAACAGCTGGAGGATCAAGAAATATATCAGAAATGCTGACCAAGATCCATCGATCATGTTTTCTTCAAAAGATATGATCCATCTATCATGTTTTCTTCAAAAGATATCCCAACAGAATGCCAAGCAAGCCAACAATAACTACATATAAAAATGGAATACCACCTCGGTTTCCACTACTTCCACGCCTCAAGAGCTCCTGCATAAGATAAGCTCATGAATATCTGAATAATTAAGTTCTGTCGTGGTGTCACACATCAGAATTCTCTAGACTAGGGCTTCCATTGAAGTATATGAACAAGTTAGACTTTAATGGTACCAAACCATCTTCCAATATGGAATGTATTCAACAGTATAATGTAATATTTGTGTGACAGATGGAGCTTGGTGATGAGAGAACAACCCTCAACACTACCCACCCTGCCCCACGGGAAGGAAGGACAAAGGAGAATAGGTGTGATCAAATAACAAATAAAAACATGTTGGAGGTTGGAATGTGATGGTTGTTTACAACCATTGCATCTATATGACTATCTTATTTGAAATGACTACACAAGGCAGGCCAACTGCTCTACTGAAAGCTAAATTACCATGTCCAGAAATTAGTTTTTCAAGGTCAGCTTTCTGAGTTAAACAAATATTCCCGAAAATGTGCCTCATTTGCGAGCTTGTGAAGTTTTAACAGCCCTCTTGGACAGAAACGTCTCCAGGAACTAACTTGCTACAGAAATTAGAGGGTTGGGCCCCATTTGCCAAAAAACTGAATGGGGAACCCAAGTACACATTTACAAATAGCTATTGGACCCTAGAGGAATTTTTACCTTTTCTAGAGTCGCTGTGGAGACAATAGAAGGCAATCACTAAAAAGGCTTACCATTTCTTGTTGAAGCTTGTTATTTTGCTGAATAATAGAATTTTTCTCGTCAGTCAGCTTAGAAATGATAGCCTTAACCTGCATTTTAAACAATAACCAATGCTCAACAGATGGCACCAACCTCTAATTCTACATATAAAACAATCTTTTGTAGAGCTCCTCCAGCACTCAGAAAAAATACGGTATAACACAATGATCAATGGAAGAATGACTTGTCATACCCAGTGTTGCAAACTGAAAAGTACACAAAAGACCCATTGAATTTAACTGAAACCAGAAACAAACACAAATTCACTGAAGCGAGCATTGTTTTAGATGCATTTCAAAGGCATCACACAGTTTATACAGACCACCTAAAAATGTCGATATGAATTTTCGTACATCATAATCATTTAGATAAAAAATCTCTCCTGTTTAGTTCACTATGACAGAATTTCAAAAGAATAAAGAGAGAATGATATGAGTTTTAGCACGTGAGGCATCATATAGAACCAAACCAGCTAGTGAAAGGAATTTTAACACTAAACTACCATGCATCAAGGGATTTGCTAATTGCTATACCTTATGTTGTACTACTACAGAAGTTAAACAGAATTTATTGCAAAAAACAGAGGTGGAACGTAATGATAAGCTAAGCCTGTCCAGGTAAACTTGCACGAAATACCTCCCCTACATCATTAATAATTACACCCTTCCTTGTTAACCCATTTCAAAACCCTAAATCTCAAAGTATATTCCACCGCACCACCGTTAACAAATTTTCTGCTTGTTAATTAAAATCCTTCCTTGCATATGCAAAAAGATACTTCCGCCAAACCATGGCAGGACTGTATATGAGAATAATTCTTACAATATTGATTTTTATACTAATAGATGTGAAGTAGGGTTGATAAACTAATTCATTTAGGAATATAACCAATACTGGAGTAATGAACATCTAAACCGACTGGACCAACAGAAAAGCAGACTGGAGAAATGCGTACTTGGTCTCCTTTTAGTATCAAGGAACATACATATTGTCCAAATATTATTTCCAAATAACCATCAAAGAGTAAACAAAGCAAGAAATCTAAGGTAAATAATTGGGAATTGGCCACCAACAGATGGAGCCAACTCATGCCAAAGTACAATGAAGAGATCAGACAGCCATGCACTAGAACATAAACTACGGGTGTGTGTGATGGATATTATTGAGGAAATAATGTATTTTAAATAGTGATATGATGAGAAATATGTGGTTAAAAAGTAAGGAAAAGTTATTGATGTGGCGAAAAATATTATTTTATTAAAGAATGTGTGGTTGAAAATGAATTTTGAAAGAATTTGTACCAAATAGAGGCTACAATTTAAAATATAAAAGCATATATCAACTAGCAAAAATTTTAAAGGTTTAAAAAAGTAGGATATAACCTCTGTTGTATTCTCCTTAGACTCAACATACGCTCTCGATAACTGCAATACAAATTTGAAGAAAATAAGTCTTTTCATCTAACACTTGATTTACAAATTGTCTTAGAGCTCAAAAAGAACACAACTTTTGCATTAAAATATCATGACACTTCTAAACTCACAGTGTTATATTCAGAATTTTGATTTACCGTCCCATTGTCTGATACCGAAGCCCTAGGTGAGGAACCTTCCTCTGATCCTTCTCGCACTGGAGAAGGTGGCCGTGGAGGTGGAACATAGACAACTCTTAACTTGCTTTCTTCAACACGATTCCCCGATTCTTTGATGAACTGAAAACCAAATAGCCAGTGTAAACCTAACCATTTTTTACTTGATAAAAAAACAAATAGCATGTGTAAACCTTAGCATTTTTACTTGATACTTAATGACTCAATTATTTTATTCAACAATAAATGCAATAGAACTATTATAGTACTATGTAATTACCATTTCGGGAGTAATGTCCTTCGTTGTCTTTCCCGGGCTAACAACTGCAGCCTGGAGGAGAAATTTATCCTTGCATTGCATGTCTTCTGGAGCCTCCTTTTGTGCTTGCATTGTGACTAGACAAATATAGTAACTTAAATATTAAAATATGAATACAATACGCACCAAACCAACAAACCCAGTAGATAAAATTTGTGTCTTTTTTTTTTTTCCCCAAAATAATTACAATTCAGTAAAAAATGAAGTATAATCCTAAAAAATATGCCAAAAAGATGAAGGTGAGAAAGAGAAAAATAAAGACCTGTAACATCACAAGTAGAGTGAGGCAACACAACTCCAGTATTCGGCCGCACACAATACTTCTTCGGATTCGTGGTCTTCACCTGATAATTCAAAAAAAAAAATTAAATATTAAAAATAAAAATAAATAAATAAATAATCAGAGTTTGACACTTTCCTAGTGTACAATTAAATGGATGCTCAAACGTGTGGGTTCGAGTACATATATGAGTGTGTGTATTTTCGCATGAATAAAGTTTATACCTTGAAGGCGACATAACTATTGGCTCTGTTGGTTAGTTGCATGGAACATGAAATCTGCTTCTTCAATTCAACTTCTCCAAAATACAGAACAAACAAGTTTAATTAAAAACACCAAAATCAGGGAAAAGAAAAAAAAAACTAAAACGCGGATCCAGAAAACAGAATCAAATTAAAACCCCTAAAAAAAAAAGGATTCTTCTAGAAGTTCGCATCAATAAAAGTAAGTTAACAAAAATACACAGCTTTTCTACGGAGAGAGGGAGAGAGAGTTACATGGGAATTCAAGTTCTAGGGGTTCGATGCGGAGAAGCTCGCCGTTACTCATCTCTTACCAGATCGCCCAATTATTCGCCGGAAAATTGTTTGTAGGGAAGTTTCCGGAAACAAATGAGCGGTTTTCCGGTGTGGCGATAGATTTAATTATCGTTTCACGCTAAAAGGGTAAGAAATTTTGAGATCTGAGGTTCGAACTTATTGAAATTTCTGGTTTGTAGAAAGAGAAAAGAGGGTGAAAAGAGTAATAAATAAGGTGCACAGTGCAGTATGTCACAGTTAAGAAATTTCAATGGAGGTCACCCATTTTACATATTTGTCTTATTTCAGTCATCCAACTTTCCAACTTAATCTCCCAACTTATATTTTTAATTCATATTTTTTACCATTTCATCTAACTCATAAGTTCCACAACACAAATTTTTATATGCTCTCTCTATTTTACTTTTTTCAATAATTATTAATTTATTTATGCTAACTTTTTTTAAAATATTATTTATTAGCTAAATACTCAAAGTTGAGCAGTGAAGCTTGTAATTCATTTAACATAATTAATATAAAATACAATTGAAAAAGGAGAGGCAAACTTACTTTTTATTTTAAAATATTAAAAAAAAAAAAAAAGCAGCTAAAAGTTGATAGTTATTGTTGTCATCACACTTTGATCTTTATATTAAAGCAAACCATAATCTTCGCAACTTGTCATTCTATGATCGTGATATCATAGGATCTTTCCAGCACTTTTTTGCCCACAATTTCCCCCTCCCCACCGAAATAAAAAACCCAAGTAGCGAAATAAAAAACCCAAGTAGAGTTTTTTGTCAAGTTATTGTAAATGAGTTTATTGTTTAGATGATAAATCACGCTTGAAACACAAATCGTGTACAAGTTGACATCGATAGACTCGATACAACATAATCAACCACATCTCAAGAAAAGTCAGAGAATTAATAAGTTATCGCACACGTAATATCGGGTGTAGTTATTCTCAAAGCAAATGTCTGATTGATCACGATCCATTGAGTACTAAATTGCGATCAAATATATGAATTTAGTTCGTCGAGATGCTTCCAACTAAGTTTGAGTAATTCCAACCTATAGAATTAAATTAAATGTCCCATTGAAGTATTATGTGTATACTAGACTAAACAAAATTTTATGACTAAACTAGTTTACTAATAATTTCATCACACATGAACCATCTTAAAGTAATATTGTGCAAAATAATAGTTGTAGATAGACGAAAACATTTGAGTGTCAATCGTACGCGCTTCATTAAGTATCATGCTAGATTAAAGTGAAAAAAATAACATCTCACGAGTCATTTTTCTCATGCGTTTAGTTGTCCACACTTACAATCTCGAACTAGCAACCATGTTCATTTGAATATTCTACTAATTTTGTCCATTGATGCGTTCGAGATACTATTTGAACTAAATCCTAGAGTAATTTATTTAAAATTTGACTGAACATATTATAAAATACATTTCACCTTTCCTAGCTATCAAATATTAAAAATTGTGTTCGTTTGACTTTGTTTTATATGGAAATTGTCCATTAAAGTGATAATTTTTTTCACAATTGACTATAAAATTTGTTTCTATTGCCAAAAAGTAAAAAAAAAAATTTCTAAAAAATCAGTTTTTTTCCTAAAAAATCATTTTTTAAAATCAAAATTTAGTGTTCATTTGGCTATATTTTACATGAAAATTATCTATTAAAGTGAAATTTTTTTTTTTATAATTGATTATGAAATTTATTTCCATTATAAAAAAAAAAGAAAAAAAAGAGATGTTAAAATCTGGAAAAATGTGGGAAAAGCCTTTTCCCTAAAAAAACAAGGAAAGAGGGCGCTTGGGTGAGGAGGGGAGAAAATTTTTTCATGGCCAAATTTGTCCAATCAAACACTACATCAACTTTTTCCATTTTCCATGGAATTAGTTGTGTATCAAACACAACCTATGTTTAAGAAACAGGAAAATAGATTTATTTATTTATTTATGTAAATTAACATACAAAGAACAAAGCGACGTCGTCCGCTCATCCTAATTACAGCTTTGCACGTTATCTTTTTGCAGACATGCTCAAAAATAGAACCTCTGCTAAAACCCCTCTCCACGGTGCTGCCATGCTTCAAAATGACAGTTTCTTCTAAAACCCCAGCAGTTTCTCTTCATCCACACCACCCAAATTCCCATTTCACCAAAGCCCACAATCTCAAAATCCAAAATTTCCCTCAAATTTTCCAAAGAACTCACCCATTTCCCCTTAAAAAGACCCAGCAAAAATCCCTCTTGAACACCACATCCTCTTCCACCACTGACCCCAACTCATATTTAACTCAACTTTGCCTCCAGAATCAACTACATAAAGCAATAAATTTCGTAAATTCAGTACAAAATGACCCTCAGAATAATATAGACGAAGAAACCTTTATTTCTATAGTAAGGCTGTGTGAATCCAAGAGGGCATTGAAAGAAGGGTCATTAATTTACTCATGCATATTGAAGTTGACGACCCAATTGAGTTTAAGGCTAGGAAATGCACTCTTGAGCATGTTTGTGAGGCTGGGGAGTTTGAATGATGCTTGGTACGTGTTTGGGAAAATGGAGGAAAGGGATTTGTTTTCTTGGAATGTTTTGATTGGTGGGTACGGGAAAAGGGGGTATTTTGATGAGGCGTTGGAGATGTATGGAAAAATGTTATGGGTTGGTGGGGTTGGGTTTAAGCCCGATGTGTATACTTTCCCATGTGTGTTGAGGACATGTGGCGGTTTGGGGGATTGGAAACGGGGTAGGGAAATCCATGGTCATCTGATAAGATTTGGATTTGAGGCGGATGTGGACGTCGTAAATGCTTTGATCACTATGTATGTGAAGTGTGGCGATGTGGGGAGTGCGAGGATGGTGTTTGATGGGATGTGCAGGAGGGATAGGATTTCATGGAATGCAATGATCTCGGGCTGTTTTGAGAATGGGGAGTGCTCGGAAGGGTTGAAATTGTTCTTTTCAATGAGGGAGTGTTGTTTTGAACCGGATTTGATGACCATGACTAGTGTGATTTCAGCGTGCGAGGTTGTTGGCAACGAAAGGCTAGGAAGGGCTGTTCATGGGTACGTGGCAAAGACAAGGTATGGGGATGATGATTCCGTGGATAACTCACTAATTCAGATGTACACAAGTTTTGGGAGTTGGGGTGAAGCGGAAAAAATTTTTGGTCGGATTGAGCATAGAGATGTTGTGTCCTGGACGGCTATGATTTCAGGTTACGAGGACAATGGGTTCCCTGACAAGGCTGTTGAAACTTATAAGACGATGGAACTAGAAGGTGTTATGCCAGATGAGATCACTATGGCTAGTGTTTTATCTGCATGCGCATCTTTAGGTCTTCTAGACATGGGCGTCAAGCTGCACGAGCTTGCCAAGAGGACAGGTCATATAACCTATGTTATTGTTGCAAACACACTCATTGATTTCTATTCTAAGTGCAAATGCATTGATAAGGCTTTGGAAGTCTTCCATCAGATTCCTGATAAAAATGTGATATCCTGGACATCTATTATTCTTGGGCTACGGATCAACTACAGAAGCTTTGAAGCCTTGATTTATTTCAGGCAAATGAAACTCAGTTTGAATCCCAATGATGTTACCTTGGTCTCTGTCCTCTCTGCATGCGCCAGGATAGGAGCGTTGATGTGTGGGAAGGAGATCCATGCCCACGTATTAAGGAATGGGTTTGGATTCGATGGTTTTCTACCTAATGCACTCCTAGACATGTATGTGAGGTGTGGGAGGATTGAGCTGGCATGGAATCAGTTTGGCAAACAGAAACTGGATGCTGCTTCTTGGAACATTCTAATGACAGGCTACGCAGAGCGGGGGCAAGGTTCACTTGCCATTGAGCTATTTGATAGAATGGTGAGTTCAGAGGTAAAGCCAGATGAGGTTACGTTCATTTCCTTACTTTGTGCTTGTAGCAGATCCGGGATGGTCACTGAAGGCTTGCAGTATTTTAATAGCATGAAACATGAGTACGGAATTACTCCAAATCTGAAGCACTGTGCTTGTGTGGTGGATTTACTTGGTCGTGCAGGAAAGTTGCAGGATGCTTATGAGCTTATACAAAACATGCCTATGAAACCAGATCCAGCTGTCTGGGGAGCTTTGTTAAATGCATGTAGGATTCACAGGCAGGTAGAACTCGGAGAATTAGCTGCAAGAAATATTTTGGCAATGGATAACAGGAGTGTTGGGTATTACATTCTCCTGTGCAATCTTTATTCTGGCAGTGGCAAGTGGGATGAAGTTGCAAGAATCAGAAAGACTATGATAGAGAAGGGGCTAACTGTTGATCCTGGATGCAGTTGGGTAGAAGTAAAAGGAAAAGTCCATGCATTCCTGAGTGGTGACAATTTCCACCCCCAGATAAAGGAAATAACTGCAGTCTTGGAGGGATTTTATGAGAAAATGAAGGCGGCAGGTCTTGATGACCCAGAAAGAAGTTTTAAAAATGAAGTTGAAGCTTCAAAAGCTGAGGTTTTCTGTGGGCATAGTGAAAGATTGGCTATTGCATTTGGGCTCATAAATAGTGTCCCTGGGATGCCCATTTGGGTAACAAAAAATCTCTACATGTGTGGGAGCTGTCATAATACAATCAAATTTATCTCGAAGGCTGTAAGGAGAGAGATTTCTGTCAGAGACACTGAGTGTTTCCATCATTTTAAGGATGGAAGCTGCTCCTGCAGAGATGAGGGTTATTGGGGAAAAGCTTGATTTCATGAACATCTAATCATTTATAAAAGTTCACAAGGCATGCAACAGCATCCATGGACGGTCACAAACTCGCACTGTCGGTTATGCATCAGCCATTTATAATGAGGTGTATTGCATCCTACACTGGAAAGAGCTGAATTGTAATCTACTACCCGAAAGAGCTGTGAAATTGTATATTATCCTGTTCATCACACTTTCAGCGTGAATAGCTGGTTCTTGATACACTTCCCTGGCCACTCGAATGTGGCATTTGGAGATCACAGTACTGGTATAGTGAATTCAGAAGCTTGGCTTGTATAGTTACTAGTAAAACTTTGTAGTTAGAGCCATGGGAATATGGAAGACATTGAAAGAAACTAAAATTGTATTCTTAAGATAGAATTTAGAGGAAGCATGCATGGGAATATGGAAGACATTGAAAGAAACTAAAATTGTATTCTTAAGATAGAATTTAGAGGAAGACATGCTTCCATCTTGAATTTTTTTTCCATCCCTGGTGTAAACATTATTGAAGTTTCAGAATTCTCCGAAATAATATATGGGGGTATATTGAACCAATGATGCATCTCCCTTAGTTTATTGAAAATGTGTTCTGTTTAACGAATTTCAGGTTGCACTAAATCTTGATTTCTTTTGAAGTTCTTGGACGAGTCATTTTATCTTCCTCTGAAAGAATCCTGGATAAGTGCTTTCAGTTTCAGTGCAATAGTTTTACTTTGGTATTCCCAGATAAATACAGGTTTGGTTGGACATTTCTGCTGAGTCTCAATTTTTCTTGCTCATTTTGCGTATCTGGCAGTGCTATTTCTCTTAATACTGAATTTCAGAGTTCCATATCAGCCCTTCTGGTTTTCTGTACTATAGCATCCATGGAATTCTAGCTTGCCTCCAGTAAGAGTATCAATGATACTTGAGTTTTAAATTCCGTAATGCTTGAGGTATCTTTTCTGTATTTTCAGCTATTATATTCTTCCATTTGTAGTAATATATTTTTTTCCTTTTCTACTGCTTTTATGTGCAAGTGATGCAAACTTTATAAAGTCATTTAGTTTATCACTTATCAAAAGGCCAATATTTCATGTCAATGAGATCGACGAAGATTATATTATAATTATATTGCCATCCTTATATGATTGTATTTACCATAATTGTACATTACCATATTAGGTTGATTACATACCATAGTTGTACATATTTCTATTCCTATATAATGAAAGCGATACGAGAAGTGGAAAACCATTCAGTCAAAATATTGACATGGAATCAGAGCCTACCTCTCAATTCTACTAACGAATCTTCAATTTCCTTTTCTTTGGTTTTACGTTTTGCCTTTGGTGTACCCAAATTCTGTTGCTTGAACTCCTCTCTATGCTCGAGGGTTTTCAAGATGCTTGGGTTAATCTCGATATGAGATTAAGGGTCAACGACTTCATCGGTTGGAGCAATTCTTCTATGCGGATTGGAGAAGGTGAAGAGTGTGATTCCTTCTTCTAGTCTTGGGTCATCTTCGGTCGGAGGAGGCGAAAAATCTATGCCGTCAGTGTTTTTTTTTTTTTTTGGTGAACAGATCGCAACATTCCGATGTTACTGTCGGGGACTGCTGTTACCGAAGTGAGGGATTTTCCTTGGCTTCGTGGGTTGGCCGTGGCGGAGTTGTGAGGGATTTTATCAAGAGGAAGTGCGCCGGTTGGTTGTGGCGGAGTTGCAGTCGTCAGCTGAAGCGGGTTTCATGTGCATATTCAAATTCACATTCGTGAATTGGGATTGAGTTTGCTATACCAGATATTTTTGAAGGTTGGGCATCTATATAGTCTGTTTTATTTGGGTTGCTTCCACTTGGGCCTTCATATTCTGTTTGTTTATTTGGACTTAACATTTTTTGCTACTTTGGACTATATTAATTTGTGGTGGTAGTATAATGGTTTTTTTGGGTGTGCACGAGAATGCAGAGGGATGAGAGAGACGGAAAAATAAATAAATAAACAATATAAATGATTTTCATTTTTGGTTAAGGAGGAGAGTGAGACATGGGAGTGCACACTATTAAGTTTTGGTTGCTTAAGTAATGAGCTAGAGTTTTGGATTCTTGGGAGAGGATCACCCTTGGGTGGTTTTGGATTCTCAGATGAGAATCATCTTTGGGTTTTTGGTGTAGGTTGTTATGTGGGATTTCTTTCAACTACAGCATCTTGGCCAGCGATATATTGCTGGATTTTTGGCCGTGCGTTGGCCGTTGCCCGTTAGAGATTTTGTTGGAACACGAATTATGTGTTCGATTGAGTTCTCTCGACTGATAGAGCTCATTGTGTGTGGTCGGCGCACTTTGTTGGAAATTCTTGGGTGTGAGCTCTCTAGAGTAGCTTTGGAATGGTTTTGGAATGATTCTTGGCTGTCTCTGCACTAATTGTTGTTCTTGGGTATTTCGTCGTCACTATTTTTCGTAGATGATTGTTGTGATTTGGGTCTCTTCTTCATGGGCACAAACACCGTCGCCAGTTAATGATTGCAAATTGATGCTTTTATTGACTAGCATCAATATAAGGGGGATATCAATGAGATCGATGGAGATTATATTACGATTATATTGCCATCCTTATATTATTGTATTTACCATAATTGTACATTACCAAATTAGATTGATTACTTACTATAGTTATACATATTTCTATTCTTATATAATGAAAGCGATCCCAGAAGGGAAATCATTCAGCCAAAATATTGACAGTTCACAGTATATATTGGATAAATTAATTTGCTAGAGGATCTAGAATCCTAACCCTCTTATCCTCCATGTCCAACTGAATCAGAAACATCTTATTCGTTGAGCAAAAGAATCAGTTCCTCCGACTCTCTATCACTGATGTTCCAACCAAAACTAAAATTCCATCATTCTGAAAAAAATAAGGGAGGGAGCAAAAGTCCCCACCTTCCACACATCTTTTCCCGATATTTTTCTGTTTTATGTTCCCAGTACCCAAACCACCAGTACATTTTAATATTGAACCAATCCTCGAAGCCACTAAGGGCATACTGCTAGATAGTTGACATTACGATGGACACAAATTTAGCTTCATTTTTCTTTCCTAATACTGACCAATGGTGTCTGGCCCAACTTACCTTACATGCCATTAATGCTGTTTTGTCCCATCTAAATGTTAGGACTATTGTTGCTATATCCTATGTTGGGATAACAATACTGAAGCATTGATTTAATTCATTACTTGCTCCCTTCCCCGCCATTGTTTTCCATGGTCAAATTGCATCAATCTCTAGTTATTCTAGTAGCTTTTGGACGGACTGAAATCCTTGAAATTCTTGATTAGTCAATTGAATCCATCAACTTTGGTTAGTTCAAAATTATTTTTTGTTTCTTTAGACTCAACTTGAGTGAAATGACTGGCATATGATGCAAAGTTAAGAAGCAAAACCTCGTATGGTTTGATTTCTCCTTTTTTGCTTTCTTACATGCAGTACAGTAGCTCGATCATATGTGTCGTATTTCACACTTGTTGATTCGGGAGATTAAATCTGTACTCAAAAGTGGAACTTGGTGATCAAGTTACAATCAATGCACAAGGCTCCCACTTCTTCTGGAACAAAAAATGGGGCTTCCAACCATTTCTTCAGCAAGATGGAGAAAAACCGCCTCAGGCTGGAATACAAGTAACGTAATTGGTGAACACATGGTCGTGATATGTTCATACTTTTTAATCTCCTTATTATTCTTTTTCTGTTTGTATCTTTGACTCTTTAATTTAGCCACCACACGTCTAGAAATCCGGCAAAAAATTTCCATTTAATATTGTCCTCCGTTGATTTCATATAGTTGGTTTTATGTAATTTCCCTAGGTATGAAAGAATGCTATACTATGTACCATTGATGTCTTACATACATGAGAAACTCGGGGTAAACTTAAGGTGAATTGAAAAAACTGACTGACATCAGAGCTGTTACTGCTGGGGCGATGAAAAGGTTCTCAGAAGAGACTAAAATTGTTATCAAACAACAAGCTGTTATTGCATATAGCTCACAACCAGTATAATACATGAATATGAAAAATCACACCTGAATTCACACAATTATTTAGCCAGAAAGTGTTCGACACTCTCAACAAATCATACCTTAGTATCATACTATATGAAACACACACCTAAAACCTCACTGCTCTCTTTATTGTCTGGATTGATGATTTAATGAAGCTGTTACTGGATACATGAACATCATGTATATCATTGTCATCACGTACCAAAGGCTTTTTCCTTATCCGATCCACTTTCTTTTTCATGCTCCCCAAAATCAGAGATGGAGAAGATGGGATTCGCCGAAATGCCCTGGCACTCTCTGACCTCGAAAGTTCCCTTCCCTTTTGACTTTTACCCACTCTCGCATTCTCTTCAAAGCTATCGGGTTGTCCAACTCCTGCACCAGTTGAACCCTTCGTATAGCTTCTTCTCTGTGGTTCGAGTCTGTAAGGAGGGTTCTTTAAGGGAGTGGTTTTATTGGTTACATTAGCAATTGAATTCGTTTTCCCGTTCTCTATTTCGTTGTTTGAGAGCGACTTCTTAACTTCCATTTCAATAATCATTTTGGTATTTTTGTTATTTTCCTCCATGACCAACTGCTGATTGGTTATCTTGTACAACTGTTCCATACTCTCTTTAGTTTGTGATTCCTCGGCTCTTGAATCTATGATCTCCCTCTCTGGAGAAATGAGATCCAGCTGCCGGATTAATTCTTCAGTTTCATTCTCATTGGCAATTTTAGGATTTAAGACATCATCTTCTAGCGCATTCTCCGACTGTTTCATAGTTTCTGATTCCTTGGCTCTTACAACTATGATCTCCATCTCTGGAGATATAAGATCCTGCTTCTGAATTAATTCCTCAGTTCCATTTTCATTGGAATTTTTAGGATTGAAGACATCATCTTCTTGCGTATTCTCCAACAGCAACCGAAGCCACTTTTCTATATTTCCTTTCCCTTTTTCCTTTCTGCTCTCTTCGTCCTTCTCTTCATCTGGTTCACAATGAATTGGTAATTGAATGTTGCATACTGTCTCCTCTCGTCGTCTATCCAGCTTTTCAAGCCTATTTTCAACTGGATTAGCATCTTCTGCCACAACCATGGTTTTGTCACTTTTCTCGTGCTTCTTTATGCTAATTCTGTCACTGATTTCACTGCATCCCTTGTCGTGTTCTTCTTCTTTAATCATTAGTAAACTTGAATCCGAAGCTTTTTGTTCTTCCTCCAAGAACTTCCACGGTTCCTTGTGCAAAGGGGACAGTGAAGTATCATTCATCTCAATTTGTTGTTGCACTTTTGTCTTGTTTTCTGGCAAATACAAAACCAGCCTTTCATCTTTCTCTTCCTGAAGGGTATCATCCATTCTTGATCTCTTCCTTGCCTGTTCCCATTCTGGTCTTATCTGCTTCTCTAGCTCGTCTGTTAGTTTATATTTCCTGTGTAGTTCTCTTTCTGCAGAATCGCAAATTGCTTTCTGGGCTTCAAGTCTGGCCAAGAGGGCACTAGTTGCTGCTTGATTCAGCCTCATTTGTTCTTTATAGACAACACTCCTGCAAAACGAAAATTCAAAATTCAATTTGTTGATTACAAATTCATTTCACCATTCCTCCGAGATGAAAAAAAATAAATCAAACTATGGGTTAAAACATTAAGCAAAATTTCAACTTCAGTTTTGTTTCAAGTCTGTAGTCAGTAAACTTATTTGAGTTATTTCTTATAATTTGATCACTCCATTAGTGACCAAGATGAAATTTTGCCATAAAGTTTAGCAGTCACTATTGTATTTAACCATCAAAAGTCTTGCGTTAGGTTGTTAATGATCTTACCGGTGCATGGCATCTCGAATCATCTTCTCTAACATTGCTCTGTAGGAAGTTTGTGCCTCAGCTAGCCGACGACACTTTTCAGCCCGTCTTCTTCTCTTTATAAGCACTAATTTCAGTTCTTGGATGCTGGCTTTCTCCTCATCAGCCTTCTGCTGCAATTCATGGACTTCATTATCTAATTTCGTTATTTCTGCTTTCATCTTTACTGTTTCTTCTCTCTGTTTCAATGAATCTCTAGCCATAACAATGGCCTGATACGGGTTGCTCACCATATTCGGATCTTCATTTTCTTTCAGAAGAGGTTTCAATTTCCTTGCAGCTGCATAATCAAGTGAAGGTGTGAAGAGAGCAAATAATTATAGCATGTTTGATAAGGGAGATTAGATTACGACCTGACAATATAAAGAAAGAAGATTAAATTTCATTCAATATTATGCAGTCCAGTTCAGTATAGTATACCAAACACGCAGTTAGAGCTTGGGGTATTTTGCTATATTCTCTAACTGAGTAATTGAGTTTTTTTCCACTCTACTAACCTATGATCGGGGTACTTGATCGTGGTCTTCTATTTAGATCAGATGATTTCAATGGAGCATCGAAAGATCCCCTGCAAGATAGTACAACAGCAGCCGGAGCCAAACCTATTTTTTCTTTCAATTCCATGAAATGTTGAGGGAAAGCATGTGAATCAACTGTTTGTGAAGCATTCAGTTCTTCACTTTCACCTTCAGAAAATAACCAAGAAAATGCCCTGTGCCTATACATATATAATATACATATTATGCATTATCATCAGTAGCAGCATCACTTGTGCTTTCTTATATTTGCATTTAAGTTGAAAGCCACCAACCTGAAATCTGAATTTGATGAAGCAAAGATGGACATGAACTGATTAATTGAGATGCCCACTTGGAAATCCCACCATGGTATAAGAAATTCTAGTTTTTTATGCTTCTTCTTGCACACTTGCCATTGCAATAATCTTAGATTGCTTGGAACAGTCAAACCACCTCCTGCATTTTTTTCAAGAATACCCACAACTTAAATCTCTTTCATATATATTGATCGCACGTGCGATCGGAGAATACTGAACAATATTAAGGAAGAACTACCGAACATGCATAGTTATATCTCTTCACATGCTTTCATAACATGTTTGGAAGAGAAGATTGGATAGTACTGGATAGCATCAACAGATTAAAATAATCTAAAATTCCATTCATGCGCATAGCGAGAAATCACTTATAAGCAAAGACAACTAAGTAGTAATTACTTGAGCAAGGGAACCAATGGTCAATATCCCATGCAAGAGGTGATGCTGAATCTGCATGATAGAACAGAACATTTCCATATGGATCTACTCGAAATATTTCTGGATCAAAACCAGCATTCCTGGAATTTCAAATTACACGTGTTATAAAAACCTTTTTTTTTTTTTTAAATAATTCTTACAGATTATTCATTTTAAGAATAACGTAGCAAAATGAAGTTTGTTTACCCAAGATGATTGAGCTTTTTCCACAGAAGACTGAGAAAAATCTTGGGCTTTGCTGTGGGTTTTGCTCTGGGATCAATGATTGGGAACATCTCATCTAATTCCTTTGCTCTTGAATCCTGTCACCACAAAAGGGTCAGAAGGCTTTTCTGATAGAAAAGATAAGCGCTTATTTGGCTGAGCTTAAAAAAATAAATTATTTTATTTTATTTCAAAAACATGTTTGAAGTATTTAATTTTTCTTGCTTTAAATTAAAATGGATAGAAATAATGATAGATAAGTGAATATTATTTGTGGTTCCGTTAAAACATGGGATTAAAAGTGGCTTGAGTTTTTATAAACACGAGCCAAACATAGGCTTAGATATATATACTTTTCCATCCTATTTTTCACATTTTGTTATCCGAAACCCGATTAAAGGAGGATGGTTGCAGTAAATTATAAACTAAAACTTCATATTATTTTATAACCAAAATGAGAATGGACTAGGGTTATGAGCTTATAATCTAGAGTATCGTTTGGACAAATAAGAATTCCCTTCGATACATGATCTCTTCTTCATATGGATAGATGGAAGATTTATGGAGCAATTACTTAAAAGTACATAATAAAGAAGTACATAATAAAAAGAAAAAGAAACTGCCCATTAAAACCTGAATTTATCAAGAACTGGAAACAATTAAGATAGTGCATTCAACTACAGTCTAAAGATACAACTCATTCAAGATTCAGCAAGAAAAACTTTCAAAGGTTACATAGACGATTTGACTTAGTTGTATCCTTGAATTCTAAAGTTTAAAAAACAAAGCAAAGCCGAGGATACTTGAGATTTTAGTCGTAAATTAAGTTCAAAATCACAGTGAATTGTTACCTCCAAAACCACAAAAATGTTTTCTTTTCTGAAGAAAACCCCGAAAATGTAATCTCATAGAAAGAGTGAAGAGATTGATTGGTACCTCTTGGTGTGGCAGAGAACACGGAGTGAAAGTAAAAGGAGGGCCATGGCTGAAGGACCTGAAACTTGGGTCTCCGCAGATCTTAGCATAGGCTTCCGGGTACCCGAGTGCTTGGTTGATTGACATTTCTTCGTCTGTGAACACGCGGTCGGTCGCCATTAGTAGAAATGTATATCAGCTTCTTCTTTGAAGAAATCTTGATTACAGAAGCAGATGTAGAGTGAAGTAGTTTTGAATAGGAAATTTTTAGATGCTTAACGGTCGTTTCCATTTTTAAAAGATTTTATGTTGGTAGATAGCGTAATGGCTAGATTGCTGAGCCCACAGCTCACCTGCCCACGACCCTCCACATTAAAGCGTTAAGATATGAAAAGACCAATTTGCCCTTGGGAAGAAACCTAGGACTGAAAATAGTCATTTCTTTGCTCAAAAATCCTTAAATTTGTCCATTTCACCACTCGAACCCTATCAGAATATAATTTTTTTCATGACATGGTCCCTTTTTGTCAACTCAACCCCTACAATAGTTGGATCCAAATTATGGAAATGTGCGGATATATACGCTCCATTCTTCTGTTTTGATTGACTTATGAAGGAAGACCCCTTATTTAGAAAAAAATAAAAATTTAAAGAAAACTATTTTTCATTTTCTTTTCCTTCTTAGGAAGTTTTCTCAAATGTCAAAAGAACTGCTCGATAAAGGGTGGTTCAGTCATTTTAAAACAATTTGAATTTATGTCATTTCTAGACTAAATAAAAAGTTCGAGAAAATCAAAGACTAAAGGCAAGCAAATAAGCATCAAATCTAGTTGTTTGAAAATGGAATAAATTATGACCAACTTTTGTTAGTAAGAAAAGGTCACTTTTAGGTTTTGCACAATGGCCCCTCATTGTCGTGCCTTTGATTGTGTATGTTTACAATGCTATACAAAATCAATGGCTTAATCCTTCCCCTATAAATCGCTTACCAGCTCTAACTCATCCTAAAAGTTACTGGTCGGCCTTCTACTAGTCAAAAAAGCCCATCGAACAAAATTCTAGCTTCTTTTTCTTAGTTAATACTATATAGTACTACCGAATTCACCGGATCAAACATGTCAAGTGTGTAATTTATAAATTGGAAAGCTCAACTATTTACAGAAATGAATGGACAACCATTGCAAAATGTAAACTATTCCGTTGGAACATTTGTAATTCCACCAAGGGTTCATTGGAACACATACGACATCATTACAAGATTTCGAGACAAAAAGAAATAACGAAATCCAAGAAGTAAAGTTGGGGACATTGGTGAGGCATGTTTTGCATAAACCTTCGGCAACTAGGTACGACATAAAATTGTTTTTGTTCTTTTAAAAGAAAGTAATTCAGACTGGAGGAAAAAAGCAGCATTTGATATAACCACATCCATCTAATACTCTGCAAAATCCCAATCACCTTTGACTGAACATGTCATGTTCAAGTGTCTGACCTGGAGCAACCTGATCGGGCAGCACATTCACACTATGACATCGAACTAGCTCATTCCGTGTGTGTTCCAGAAGAAACAAACTCAGAACCAGCAGCCACGTGTTCCGTTGGTGCCACAACTAAACTGTCACTGGAATGATCAATGTTTGACTGAACATGATTTGATGCTTCACCTGTAGCAGCATTCTGTGGACCGGTTTCTGATGCCAAACCTAGAAGATTGCTGGTCTGCAAGTCCTGAGCTTCCATGGCCAGAGGTGGAGGCATCACCGTTAGAGCTACTGGTCCCATTGTTAATGCTTGACCTTGAGACCACCCAAAATCACCTGGCTGTGTAAAATTACCATTGGGTCCTGGAAAACCTTGCGGGTGAATTAGAGGAGTGACGGAAGATGAAGCATTAGGGTTCTGCTGGCAAAGAACTTGAAGTTGTGGATAAAGTGCTTGAAGTGCTGGGAAAAGAGCTTGAAGTGCTGCTTGCCCAATAATATCTTGGTGGCCTTGAAATCGCTTAGCATTCGACAGGTGCTTCTTTCCCACCAAATGACCTTGGAAGGTAATCACAGATTCACACTTCACGTTACACAATTCACATATCAAGGGAACAAATCCTTTGGGCATAGCAGGCTCAATCGGTCTTCTTGATCCATCATTAAACCTCGTCCATTTACCCCCTCTACCACCACCCCTCATATTACGCTTGAAACCACGCCCTCGACCTTCATAATGGTTCATCCTCAGATTTTGTGCCAATTCTTCATTAGGTTCTACCTCTTCAACATTTTGATTCTCAGTTGAAACTATGTTTTCTTCTTCGACAGCCTGAGAAAGTAAATTCTCTTGTAGAGGTTGCGTAGTCCCATCTCCCTCACTTTCTACAGGGTGCGAAGAACCTTCTGGTTTCAATTCAAAGGTCAATGGTTGCTCATTCCGTCCTCCAGTCAGGTCTTTGTTAAGTCTTTGTAACTCTTCATAAACTTTCAAGTTCTTTTTGTGCTTTTTCCCATTCCTGTGCTGCTCAAGAATTTCAGGGGTGTTGCAGTCGACTCTACATAGTTCACACCATGAGATTTTTGGAGGTGGCCAAACTGGCGCTGAATGAACTACACCCGCAACAGGCATGGGCACTTGAGTTGCAACTGACGCGTGCCTACCACGGCCCCTGCCACGTCCTCGACCACGAAATGGACGGCCCGAAACATTTGGTTTAGGACCAACTTGGCTTTGAGTTCCTCGAGAGGGTCCACCATCCAATATGCCATTACCCCCATATGAAGCTTGTGTAATCTGCAAAATTTTATGAAATGCATTTTCAAGAATATAGCTGTATTTACCTTCCTACATTTACAGATTATGCATAGTGTTACTTTTTCTTTTCTTTCCAGGTGGGGGGTGGGGTGTGCATGGAGGATCAGTTCTTGGGAACCCACATGGTGGTATCAACACATCACATAAATGTACTCTGTACTTGAGGAAATCAGTGGCGTTGTATGAAAACATATACAATAGGAATTGCTACGAATTGCACAAAGTTCTTAAAAAGAAATTTCCTATCACACTGCATGACAATTAATAGCGAGTGGTAAACAGGACGGACAACCCACAAGAACAGAATAACTGTTCTGAACTAACAAAGGATGGAAAACCAAATCGAATACTAATAGCATGGATGACAATGTTACTTGATTAAGGGTCTGTTTTGATGTAGATTTTTTGAGAATAAATTTTGTGAAAAGTGATTTTTTGAAGAATGTGTGGTTAAAAGTAGGGAAAAGTTGTGGATTCACATGCAAAATTATTTTATTGGAATAGCGTGCGGTTGAAAATGAGTTTGGGAAAAAATGAGTTTTAAATAATGTTATACCAAACAAGGGCCAAAAATCAGGACAACAAATTCAGAATTTCAGTTCCCATATCTAAAAACAGATGATATCACAAGACCTTAATAAATGAGTTAATGGATTATGGAACAATTGGCTAGACTAGAAAACAAAAATACAAATGAGCATTGTACATCCAACCACTGTAGAGAGAAGTCTCGCTGAAGACATTCAGAGAGAGTTATATCTTCAAGTAATGCACCAAACAATATGGAGGATAGAAGGTTAATTTTTTGTCTTCAGAAGGTACTAAAATCTTTCTAATGCCTGAAGAGACCTCAAGAAAAGAAATGGCTAAATCTGTAATAAGAAGAAAAAGAGGGGGGAAAAAAACTGTTTTATTCTTTGAAACCAATTACTGAATGATAAGTTCGATTCCGTGATCTGGGTCAGGGAAGCATAACTATTTTTGTGCAGGCATTAATTGGCCTTTACGAATTCATAAATGTGCCAAACATGTGAAGGTATTGATAATCAAGTCCCACTAATGACAAATTATGAGGTAATTTCTTAAGAGCTAAATCCTAAATTTGACCAGTTTCATGCCATGGATATTCTTAATCCACCAAGTGCAAATTGCAAAAGAAAGCTATGCCGTTGTGTGTGTGTGTGTGTGTATATATATCAAGTACATAAATAATTCAACTACTTCAAAATTAATTAGATTTCACTTGTTGAATATCTTTATTTAACAACCTTCTCGATTTTTCTTTTAGGCAATAAAAATAAATGCATCCACATGTAACCTTTTAAGAAAAATAATCTTATAGGTCCATTTCTTCACTTTATTAATGCATTGTTTGCATTAATATCCTTTCATCAATAGGCTTTGAAGAAGCTTTTTCAATGGTCAAGGAGGCAAAAACCCATCTTTTTGAGAAAATTTCCAGCAATTAGTAGCCAAGCATCCATCTCCCTTGGCAAGGGAGGTATAATAGCCTTCAAGAAGTTTCAATATAATAACCTGCACAAGCCTCAATTCCCTTCTAAAATATCCACCCCCACACCCTCCCCAGCCAAAAAAGGAAGTGTATCATTTACTTCGAACTCTTACAAAATCATCCTATAAGAAGAGAAGTTTGAACGCTCCTCAATTGCACAGAACACTATGCAATGTTACCTAACATGGCCAAGCAGCTAAGCTCCAAGAAACAAAGAAGTGGCTCAATGTCCTCTATTCATGAGCTGGAGATCAACAGTGTTAAAGCAAAAGATGCGATTTAGAAATATAAATTATTACAGCCTGGATACCAACATGCGAACTGAACTCTAGCATTTACAAACAGACTCAAAAGCAGCTACTGTTTTGATGTACAGGTCACTCTAGCACTCAACATAGCTGTTTTAAGATTCATTGGCCAAGTTGAGAGAAAGTCTTCTTTTTACTCATGAAATAACACAACCAAATAAGAAGCACGGACACACTATTAATGCGGGAGTGTCAGTGTCCAACACACCGGCACACATGCAACATGTTTGGACATGCCATGAGGCTTGTCCTTTCTTATCTTTATTTTTCAACCAGCAACAAGGCAGCAAAACGTCCCGACATGGGAAATTAAATTAGAAAAGGAACAAATAAAATCAGGAAAACTTACCATCAAACTTCACATAATCGAAGCAAGAAATTCTAAAAGGAGAGAAATCTAAATGTCCAGACTGAAGGATGTATTCACCATTATTGACCATTCTAAAGCATAAACCAAGCATGAAGATCAACAGCTATAGAACCACATTTTTCAACGTTAATAATAGAGAGAAAGAGTGACATGGAAGGGGAAAATGGAGTTTGAGAGAGGGGGGGGGGGGGGATGGGNGGGGGAATTAGAAGATTTATAGGATGTATGCAGCTGTGGGAAAGGTCAAATGGATTTCAAATGATTCTTCTATTAAATTCGATGGGTTTGGGAAGGGGAAAATGGACTGGGAAGCTTTTGGATCTGTTCTGGGCAAATGGGCTTGAATGAACAGTTCACTTCATTGGGGGATGCTTTTGGATCCCGACTTGAATTGTTATTTTAGTTGAATTAATTTTTTTTGATTAAAAATCTATTTCTTCTTGTTTTCATTTGGATCAATTTTTCATTTTCTAATTACACAGAAACGAGTATTTTTTTAAATAAAGATAATTTAATTTTTGCATTATTTTGATCAGTATGTTCGCAAATTTCTGCACCCTACTTTTTTTAAAATTCATGTGTTAGCGTATCATCTGTGTATGCACATGCTTCTTAGACGACCAATATTCTAAAACCTATTGCTAATGAGCATGCCGGACACCACCCACAAAGGAAAAGGGGAAAGCAGAAATCCATTCACTCACAAATCTTCAACCAGGCCAGACTCCTGAGACTAAGCACGTCTGCAAAGCACAAAAACAAATTTAAGCACTGCTATAATAAGACAATGGAAATCTCAGTACGCTGTCCAAGCTTGGTTTGGTAAGACACTATAGCAATTTGCAAGCTGGTCTAGCTCAAGCTTGAACCAAGCTAATAATTCTTTAGTAGCTTAGGCTCAAGCGCACCTTTTAACTTGTCCGGCTAGACAATGGGCTATCAGCTCAGCTAATCATATCCTTTTGATATGCTGTTTTATAGAAGCTTTGAAGATAGAACCAACAAATTATCAATTAAATGAACCTTCCCTAGTTCCTATCTAAAGCTCTTATAAAGCAGTATAAACTTGTGTGATTTAAGGCATAATTAACTGAGCAGAAAAACTGTCGATTCAGATGGCTCAAGCTTTGCTCCCTTAAGCAAGAGACCAAGCTTGGAACAAAATGTACACATACCAAGCTCAAGCAGTTTATTTGGCGCACATTTACATGAAAATGATACGATTTCAATCAATACAATATACCGCAACGTATATACCAGAATATTGACACCACAAATTCATCCATCTCCTTTAGAAACAATCATTCATTCGCATTCGTTCATGGTTGTATGTGAGTACTGAAATAAAAGAAACCATTTATGTATAACTTTCAGTGGTAAGATAAGAACAAAAAAAAATTTCATCTCTCAATAAAATTTGTAACAAGAATTCACGTACCATAGCGTTAGCATTCTTTAGTGGATGATGATACCAAGGATAACTTCCACGGATTCTCTCATACCAGTACCACATTATATATATTCTTATTGAGAACCATTTGCACCATATTTTATGAAACAGTTCTCATCTCCTTTCTACAAAATCGAAACCGAAAATTGTAATGCGACATATGGTGGTTCTTTCTTATCTATAACCCACTAACTTACTCCATGATTAATTCCTCTATCTATGCTTACTAAGACTACATGCACATCTAGTCACTTGACATTCCACTTACCCAAATCCAATTGATAGCAAAATTTGATAAAATATGTAAAATTAATGGAGTAATTAGCACACTATAAAGAAATAAACGCAAACGCCCACTGGCTGAAAAAATATAATATTGTTATACGAAATAAGCCGTTATATTTCTAGAGAGAAGAAATTAGAAAACCCATACTGTAAATCAATCCAGGAACAAATAACAAAAGAAATACAATTTAAAATAAGAAACTACAATTGTCTAGCACCCATCAGGCATCAGACTCAAGATCCACCAACATAAAACAGAAACCCAATATGCAATTAAAAACAAATACTGAAAAAATGCATACCGGTTGGTGGGGTCCAGTGGGCATTGCCCCAATTCCATATCCACCTCCAGGAGCATTTCCTCCTTGTTGCGGATCCATATTCAAAGGAACAGCTTGTGGGTAGTAATAAGAATTCTTGGCTTGCTCTACCGCTTGTTGTGTTACGGGCTGTGGCACTGTAACCCCAGGTGGGGTGGGTTCTCCTTGTTGTTGATGCTGAGCGTAACCATAATAGGCCTGCTGCTGTTGATTGTTATATTGATGGTATGCATAATAAGCTTGTGCGGATTGATCGTAGGCTTGGATTTGAGACGAGGGGTCGTAAGCCTGTTGTTGGTAATTAGCAGCGTAATCCATTGAAGCTTTGTGATTTTTGTTCCTACGGTGAATTTTGTGTGTGTTTGTATGTCGATTTTAGGTATTCGTGATCAATTTGCAACAAAATTTGCAAATTGCACACTGAATTGTTAGAATTCTGCATTTTGTTGTTGAGAAATTAGGGATATTAGAATTTGCTCCAATTTAAGGTTTTTTCCCCTTCACCCTCATTTTTTTTCCTCCCCGTTTTTTAATCTGAAGAAAATGAGAAAACTCCATATTGGTCCCCAACCGATTGCTTTAGAATGTATTTGATGGATATTATTAAGAAAATAATGTATTTTAAATAGTGATATAATGAGAAATATGTGATTAAAAAATAAAGAAAAATTATTAATTTGATGAAAAATATTATTTTATTAAAAAATGTGTGGTTGAAAATGAATTTTGATAGAATATGTGTTAAACATGGACTTAATATCATATTGGTCCTCAACATTTTAAGAACCAAGATGGCCATCGATATTTCATTGCAATTGTATAAACCGTTGCAAATTATGGAAACCGTTCAAATTTCTGTTAAATGTCAGGTTTGTCTTCGTACGTCTAACTTGATAAAATTAGATTTTACCTAGATATTGTTTAAAAATTTGAAAGCATAATTCTAATATAGTAAAAATTGAATCAATTTACACGACTAAAATAAATAATTAAAAATCAATTTACTTCATTTTAAGGCGTGCAAACTTCAACTTACCATTAAAACAATAGAATGAGAACCAGTAGTACAATATTAAGAAGTCCTAAAGCTAAGGCTTCTTGTAGAACAAAACCAGGGAACCTTACTTTTACAAAGTTCTCAAAACTTAAGATCGAAAGAATATTAGAGACATTTTTTTGAGCTTCATGACAATTTAGAGAATCACGCTAACTTTCCACGTTTTTTGTTTCAAGTGTTACATACATTCGTTATGGATTATTAGTACAAAACGTTTTTAAGTATGGAGTTCTTTGTGAGAAATGTCATACCTTTCATTTTTTACAATTTTCATCCATATTTTCACATTTCATTAGAGAAATCATTTTTTCAGCTCAAATTCTCAATAAAAAATATGTGAAATGACGAAATACCCTCAAATTAAAATTAAACAAAAAATATATAGAATTAATTGCAATCATAATTTTAATTTTTTCAAAAAATTACAAATCGGTCACAAATAAATAATTAAAAATCAACTCATCCCCGACCCAAAATGTCTAAATTATATCCTCCCTTACCTTAAAAAAGGGGGTGCCAAATTTACTGTTCACCTTGAAATCGAATATTCTACCACTATAGCAGAACTCGTTCTACACTGTTCATCCAGACAAATTGAAGTCAACAATGTAGGCTACATTAATTTTTAATTCTAAAAGCCAATTAACCGATTTTTGTTCATAATAAATATCTATAATCACCTTTAGTTTATCTCTTCGTGTCTTCTTCCTCTTCCATTCATTTTGTGTTCTCTACCATTTTTTCGACGAAAGAAAACCTATAAATCGCATTTTTATATTTCTCACTCTCTTTTAAAAAGTTTTTTTGCAAGTTCACTCGTCTTCTTATTCCGTCTGTATTTGTTCTTTTGTTACAAAGTCTACCAGGTAGTTGAAAATGTAAGATTAAAATTTACTGTTGTTGGAAGATAAAGCTTGACATGTAATTTGTTTTGATAATTCTCATTTCCTTTTGTTGATTTTTGCCCTTTTTTGCTAATATGTTGGTTGTTTAGATGAAGTTTAAGATTTATGATTTTGGAAAACTGATGAATTCTTGCTGTGTGGGTGGTTTATGAGATTGAAAAATATCATAATTTTAGGAAAAAATAATTTAAAGTTACTACTGTAGGTCGTCGCGAGCGAAGTTGAACTCCGCAAAGATGCAGAGTAACTTTGCATTATGCGGAGTTGAACTCCGCATACTCTGTACTCTGCACAGATGCGGAGTTGAACTCTACATAGTGTAGAGTTCAACTCCGCACTATGCGGAGTTGTGCGGATTCGATCCGCACACAATGTGCGGAGTCACTCCGCACATCATGGAGTGAAACTCCGCAGTGTGTGGAGACACTCCGCACATTACGGAGTGAACACTCCGTAGTGTGCGGAGCGAATGTGCACATGTTGTGCGGAGTCATTCCGCACATCACTGAGTGAAACTCAGCAGTGTACGGAGAGAATCCGCACACGGTGTGCGGAGGCACTCCGCACATCACGAAGTGAATGCTCTGCCACTCCACCAAATTTTTTTCCTAAAAAAAATTAATATTTCATTATTCTAAATAAAATTTCAGTTATTAATAATTGAATTCTAAAAAAAAATTAATATTTCATTATTCTAAATACAATTTCAGTTATTAATAATTGAATTCAAAAACATGAAAAAAAAAAACAATCGTTTACAAAGCATATATTAATACAAGAAAATTTCATTCCATACATATATGAAAATCAAAATTCATTTCGAGCCCCACGAGGGGCGCTGCCATAATTTGTTTATTTATTTATATTTTATTATTTATTTATTTTAGTGACAAAATAACATGCCATAAAAATAATTTAGCGATTCGATTATTATAACAAATCGGATCAGACTGTTATCTAATCGGATAGTTATCGAAGAAGACAAACATTTTTTTGGATAACATGTTTTGACAATTTTACTTATCTATTAAATTGTCATTTGAATCAAAATTATTGTTTTAACGTTGACTGACAGTTTTATGGATGGAATACGTGAATGGACCAACGTGTAATTATATGTAAAGGTTAGGGACTTAACCCGCAAAAATTAAAGGTTTGTGTGTAATCTGCAACAAAATGAAAGGTTTGAGATCGGCGCTGCAATTTTTTCGAGTCAAAATTACTGTAACAACGTTGACTGACGATTTTTTGGACGAAATTTAAGGTTTGAGACCGACTCTGCAATTACATATAAAGATTTGGGACTTCGACCCAAAAATTAATGGTTTGGATGTAATCTGCAACAAAATGAAATGTTTGGGACTGCGACTACAATTTTCCCTTATGATTATAATTAGTTCTTTATTTTTTTCTTATCTTTTTGCTTTATTTAAATACGAGGACATATTCGTCATTTCACATATTTTTATTGAAAAAATGAATGAAAATGATAATTTCTGTAATGAAATATGAAAATAGGAATGGAAATGTAAAAAAATAAAACGTGAGGGCGTTTCGCACAATGAACTCTAAATGTAGGAATGTTTTGTGCTAATAACCCTATTCACTAACTAGTTTTTGAGCCACATATCATTTAAAATGAGGTTGATATACCTAAAATATCATTTTGAAGAAAAATATGGAAATTTATACGTTTGGTGCAATTTAATTTGTCTCATTTAATAATAAATTATCCAAAGACTTTGTGGATACAAATTTTGAATATACGTATTAGCGGAAATTTAAACCTAAAATTTGTTGAAGAATTTGTTAGTAAATTATTTAAGTTAATTATTTATATTTTATGAATATTTAAATAAAAAATTCATACTTATAAAAAAAATCATATTTATAAATTTATGAACTAACTAAAGCTAGCATATACTTTTTATAATGCAAGTAAAATTTAGTTAAAGTATTGTATATGTTAGTTCATTAAACCATTGTACACTTTCAAATTTATAATTAAATGATGATCATGTTATAGCTCGTTTGTTTCCGATTAAAATTAAAATCAGATTTTACTCTAAGTCTAAGTCAAATAATTAATATTAACCACATCTTTCATGGGTCCCACAACTTTTCAACAATACATTTCAAAAACTTCTATTACAATCTACTAAAAATCTAATTTTAATCCACACCAAACACCCTCATAATAGTATGCTAACAATATTTAAAAATAATACCATAATATCCATTTTGGTCATGATGTGATAAAAAAATGTTTGACAGTCCGTAAAATTCTCTATCTTTTTTTTTTTGTCTTGTTATTTTTCTCTGAACAAATATTGTGAAAAATTTAGAGGAAGCATTAACTTGTTCAAATTGGTTTAATACAAGTAGATGCGTGCGCGCGCGCGCGCACAAAAAAAAAAAAAAAAAAAAAAAAAAAAAAA
>CAIGRN010019184.1:0-24452 GCA_903798345.1 Fraxinus anomala
ATGTATCCATTCACATTCATTGATTTCTACCAGTACAATTGGCACATAGAAACCACTAATTCACCAGTGAATTGCCTATCCCAATAAATAAACATATTACAAAAAAAATTTCAAAAAAACTGCAAATATCATGATTTTAAGCATAACCCATTACTTGTCCACAATATTACTAAATAAACATCAAATTAATTTGAATTATAATGTGGGCAAAACCTAAATATTACCAGAAAATGAAGAAGTCGAAGAGAGAGAGAGACAAGAAAAAGACTGTGTGAAGGAGCATCATAGAAGAATTTGCTGCCTTTGCTTTCAATTTGAGGGCTCCAGTTCTTGAACCAGTGAGGAGAGAAAGTGAAGCTGATGGACCGCTAAAATTACTGCCTCTGTAAAACGCCACTGCTGTTCCTGTTGATAAACAGAAAGCCATTGTCTGGGCTCTTCTTTCTTTTTTGTTACTCCTATTTCTTGAATGGATTTTTGGGGTTCTTTTCCTGCCTTATCGTTTTAACGGATTGATCCGTACGGTACACAAATTTGAAGATTTTTTGTGGTTTTTCAGCAATTCGAGAAATTGGTTCTGCACGGATGTGGGCCTAAAGCATTTGAGGGACACAAGGCCCCAAGGAAAATGGTAGTAAATTGGATAGGGGTGACTGGTTGGAAAATATGAATATTTTCTTTATTTTATTATGTGTTAATATTTATTTAATTACTGATTTCTTTTTATTATGAATTTTTACTGCTTTCTTTTGTGTTTATTTATTTAAAGAAAAGGAAAAATCCATAATTTAATATCAAAATGAAAGGAATAATGAGTTTTGCTATATAATCGAAAGATTGAGAATGTATTGTTAAAAAAAAGGTTGAGAGCACCAGACTTCTTTTATAGCAAATGCCTTGATTTATAAAATAATTAATACCTTTTTTTTCCTTGAAGTATGCATGATAAAATTAACGTGGCCATAATACTTTTTTTACATATATCGAGCCTGGCTCGGTTTGAGTCGATGCAAAATCCTATTGAAATAAAGAAAATTTCACAAGCCAGGCTAGGCTCAGCTCGGCCAATTGCTACCAGAGAGTGCATATCCCAACTTCAATGGTTCATATTCAGTTAACATGCACATGACTCAGGAGATCAGAGGAGTAAAAGAAATAGTATTCAATCAGTTGAAGAAGAATATGGGTGAATTATGTCAATCTCCATTTTGTTGCAGACAAAATAAAAGGCAATGAAAGAGGAAAAAAAATATCATAACTGAACAACTTGCAGTGTTTGCACATGTTGGATGAGGTATGAAGAGTCACAAGTACTGGCATTAAAAATTCTTACTTAAAATACAATAATCATTTTTTTTTCTTTTCATCACATAGTACGTTTATTGATTAAAATACATTACAATGAAAATTACAATATAAGGATAAATTACTACGTCTTATTCTTGGTCATCATTCATCGAGTGAAAGGATATGTAAATTTGTGATTACCCCCAAATTCGAATTTTGTACAATATCATACGTTAATATTGTCTACCACATATATATAGTCGAATCCACCTTACTAAACATAACTTAACGAGAGCCCTCCTTTCCATAGAAAACTGCGAACGATAATGTAAAAACAAACCACAAACTGAGTTAACCATTTTGTTGCATTAAGGACTCTCACTGTCATCTCTGATTAACATTCTAATATAAGCCACAACAAGCGCTTATTTCAGTGTGCTTTTTGCTTCTCTTCCGGGGGAATTTGCTTGTACTGTGCAATTCTATGAGGAATGCCTATGCATGTACGTAATCTCTGTCTACTTTGACTTTACTTTTAATATGCTTTCCATATTAGTTTATAATTTTACGTGCGATTTTTTTGTGTAACTGCCTTTTTTTAAATATTTATTATTTTATTTATTGAACTGAAAACAGGAGCAGCAGGTGAGGGGTCTATAAGAAGGGATACATTTATGTAGTGATTTTCATGGAAAAGCTAGCAACAAATTTAAGGTTGTTTTTCTCTTACATTTTCAGTTTCAAACTGTGTCATTTCAGAATCATGGCTTCATCAAATAGACATTGGCCTAGCATGTTCAAGTCCAAACCCCAATGGCAGCATGACATGAACTCCTCTCTCATATCAACTGGTTGCCACAGAACCCCGTACACATCAGGTAATTAATTTCACACAATTTTGCTTTTGGATTGCAGTTTTGTATGATAAATTTCTGTTTTCTTACTCGTTTCTACGTGTATCTCCAACTTCACTTCTCCAAAGGCATTGTTCTTAATTCTTGTAGAGACACTTTCTGAACTCGAAATAAAATGGCTTTGGCAGCCTTAAAACCAGTTCGAATGTTCAAATAAAGTTTAATTTTCTATTAGTTCTAGACTTTATCAATCACATGATATCTTTTTATTTAGTAGTTTTTCCATTTATTTCCTACTTCACATCTCAAAATGCACCATTTTTAAAAAGATACACACACTTTCACATCTTCTTAACTCAGAATGAAAAGTTTGGCGAGAGGAAGCTCTCACTTTTTCCAAAACCTGGTAAAATCAGTTTGAATGTTCAAAAGTTCACTTTTCCATTAATTCAATACTTCACCAATCATGGGATTTGATGTGAATTCTATTACTAAATTTGTAGCAGAAACAGTAAGAAAGGTAATTTACATAAGAGTTCTATTATTAGTTTCAGTATTTCTGTCTTAAATTGTTTATTGTTTCTAACATCGGATAATTCCACAGTGCCCGGAAGTGAAGAGAGAACTCCAGAACCTAAGACGAGATGGAACCCGAGACCCGAGCAAATCCGCATACTGGAAGCCATTTTCAACTCAGGAATGGTGAATCCTCCAAGAGATGAAATAAGAAAAATTAGGGCTCAATTACAACAGTATGGTCAAGTTGGAGATGCCAATGTTTTCTATTGGTTTCAGAACAGAAAATCAAGAAGCAAACAGAAGAACAGACAACTCCATAACACCAAGTCACAAACTCACCACGCGCCGCCTGTCACCACCACCATGGCCGCCACTTCTTCACTTCTACCACCATCCGTAAAATATTCTCCGAGTTCCACAGAAAAGATGATTTTCTCAGTTTGTTCCAGTACTCTAATGGATATATCCAATTCTCCAACTGGTTCAACCAACCAATCAATTTTCCAAACTCCCAACGAGTTCTTGGCGGAACCCTACATTTTTCCGGTGCAACAACCCTCAGAAGGCCCATCGACTGCTGCTTTTACACAAGGGTTTTGCTTTCCAGATGTATCTGATCATGTTACAGATCATACGGTTGGAAATTGTTGCTCCAGTCTCTCACTCAGTGAATTTATGCCAATGAATCATGTAAAAACTAATCAGGATGATCACGAGAAGATGAAACTGCAGCAACAACTGAGTTACAGCGTGACTACAGCACCAAATTCTACACAGGCCATTAATGTTGTTCCTCCTACTCTTTGTGTTCCATCCCCAATGACTCAAATTCAAGGTACTTCTTTTGTATTTATTTATTTATTTTTTCAAGAGAAAAATTAGGGTTATGTTTTCCATGACATCAACTTTTATGCCATCCGTTACAAATGTTTATGATAATTAAGCTAGTATTAAGTTTCATATAGATCTTCGTGCAAACGCAGCTAAAAGAAGAAGATTCCTGAATAGAAAACAAGAACGAAATTTTGTTTATGTTCATACCTAATGTCAGCATCAGCATGTACAAATAGGTTTGCAAATTACGTTACGCCTTGTTTATTGTGGAAGATTGTATAGCAGTTGACATTACATTAAGCTAAAATTTTGTTCATTGTTCGCTATGTACCAAAAGGTGCAGGCTATTTCGAAACAAACAAGCATATACAAATTTATATATTGCCCGCGAATTGTGTTCTCTGTCCCTTAGAACCTATGCATAAATTGACTTCTGCATTGTTTTCTGCTGTGATCAACCCTACACGGTACATATGCAATGCATTTAAGTTTCACATATGGAGTGCAAGAAAGACATATATATCTATGGTGAGGGGGTTTATGATCTGATGTGTGATGGTGCAGGTGTAGGGGAATCAGGAGGGGGTCCCACAAAATCAACGGTGTTCATCAATGATGTGTGCTTTGAGGTTGAATTAGGAGAATTATTCAATGTTAAGGAGGCATTTGGTGATGACACAGTGCTCATAAACTCATTTGGTCAGCCTGTTTTGACCAATGAATGGGGGGTTACGCTTCAGCCTCTTCAGCATGGCGCTCTTTATTACTTGGCTAGGACTTTTACTCCACCACCTGCAGATGACAGAACTATTGAATTGGTATTTCATCATCACCCTTTAGTTTTCACTTTTTAATATTGAGGTACCACTTTATTTTTCAGGTCTCATTGATATTTTTCACTCTTCAATAATAGGGATGTCCAGCACTTTCCGAACATGTCACAAGCCCCTAGAGTCGAGCTTGATCGATCCTGTAAGGGTCCAACTATAGTACTTAAGTTTGTCCTGGTTTTCTTTTCACAATTCTCATACTTTGATGTTATTAATTAACCGGCCTCCAAGTCGTCATGCTACAAGCCCCTATATTCGGAATCTTCCAACTGTAGGGTTTGTTAGTCCACGGCATGGCCGGGTTAGGCCTTCTACGCATTGGACGTCCAGCACATCGAACTTTGGTGCTACTTGTATGGCTTCAGAAGCAATACAGTTACTGACTTTTACCTGTGTTTTCATGCACACAGATTTAGATGAACTGATGATGGAATATAAGGGTTACTATTTTCAGTTTCTAGGCTCCGACTAGTTTCTACTAGGTGCTGTAATCATGTTTGTCTTTTGTATGATACTGTGAAGGCTGTGGACAATCATAATTTATGAAGCTTTGTTTGTTTTAGTGAACCAACTATATGGTATAGAATTGATCTCTTGCCACATTAAGAAGTTTTTATCATGTCCACTAAAGACATGAGATCAGGGCTGCTATATGGTATATAATCTTTCATAATTTCTTGCGTGCTTGATTTGAACGAATTTAAGTCCATTATTCTGTGTCATGTTGAATTCTAAGCGTAAAATGACAACTTCTTATTCAATTCTCCTTCGTTAACATAATTTTTAGAAAATCAAATAATGTAACTCATAATTTCCACGTAACTGTAGAACTGGAAGAAACCAAAACGAAAGAATTTACACAAAAAAAATAAAAATAAAATTGTTTACATGCTTCTATCCGACTCTGCTTGTATGCATAGGTTTCCACAACTACAGATATCATTTGACATGCTTCCTCGTGGATTCTTTAGTCCCTCAAGTCTGCAGCTAATTCTCATGATCAGTTAACTTGATGAACAAGAAACTGAGAAAGCCATAAATTTTCTCATACAATGACTTGGATGGGATGCTACGAATAGAAGGAATTAACTGCAGGTATTAGCATGCATTGGTGACGAAGATTCCCACTCAAAATAATTGCCTAAACTCGCATGATTTCTTGTTCTACTATCAATTACCTTTCCCAGTAATATCAATGGGCTGGACGAATGCAAAATAGGAATCAGGATTTACTGACATCAACAGTTTCAATACAATCACCTCACTTGGAGGGCTGATCTTGAGACCTGGTTCTAGAAAGCCTGCATGAAAATGTCTTCTGGAGTTAAGTAAACAACCGAGCATTATGCATAACTCAAAATAGTTGAAATTAAATATTCACCTGGAGAAAGATTTTTTCCACCATAAAGCTCTTTAGCCAATGGGTTTGCTGCTCAATGATTAACTGCAACACGACTAGTAGGTTGAAATCCTACGATACTCCCATCAGATGACAACACCAATGAAGAAGAAAGCAAGTTAAAAAAATATGATCACATACTAGTATCATGCTTAAAAATTCTAGACAATAGTACGTCATAGTGATGTCAACAGCAATGTTTCGTACAACAATTTAGGCCGACGTCTATTTATAGCTAGAAGTTGAATTCTTCCAAAATTGGGGTTCCAGAACCAAACAACTGGGATTTTTTGCAAAGTGTTTAATGGCCGTAAAAGATCTGTATGAATATGATAGCTGGCAGCTCCATGCCACATGACCAGAAACATTATCAAAAAGCCACTCTATCCTGCTTAGTCTTTATCAACCCCACCCACAAAAAAAAAAAAAAAAACAAAAGCACCCCGACATATTAAGTACTAACTAAGGAGCCTCTAACGAAGATTATCAACTTGCAGATTGAGTAATACATACTTCCACAAACCTATAATAATTACTAATTCCATATTTTACCCATTTATTCGATCCAAATTTGAGAAATAAAGGAATCAGAATGCACGAGTTTTAGCAATACTACCTGATAACTAGCAATATCTTGTAAGGATGCTTTTGCCTCTTCATCAGTTGCTTCTGACAATTGAGAAGAGGATAAAACAGTGGTGTCAATATCATCCACCTTCCTCAGATATATTGGGAGTTCTCCGGTCCATGCACAACGATTAGAGTCCGTCATTATTTCACTAGGCCAGCCAAAAGAACCCTTGATTCTTCTAATTATTGTAACACAGTGAGCTTCCAACTAATAATAAAAAGCAAAAATCAGAAATATGCTAGGAAAGTAGAACGCATTAACATGACTGCCAACATATAGCCTGCTGATATCTCTGACATTACATTCCCTATCAGAACCAGAAGGCATCTTTTCACCTCAGCAACCAGTGTCGTGGTTTATAATCTCCTACCAAGCCCACATGTCATCAAGCCAAACTCTATTCAAATACAAGAATACAATTTAGAAAGGCAATTCAAACTTAAAAATGGCATCATACGCATAGTTTCATTCATGTGACCAAGCTGGACACCAACTAAACATCCAATGTCGTAAAAATTATTTCATATACTTTGAGATGCGCACAGGCCATTGACTCAAATAGAAGAACAATAAATGTTCAGAAATCTTGAACAAGACGAATAAAATGTTAGAAGTTTATTTAAGAAATCGACAGTCTATTGGTCTATATAATTCTTAGTTCCATGCACGATAGCCACCAAAGCACTGAACTATAATACAAAACAGAAAAAAGAAGTCAAATCACAGAATAATACGATGCCCGAAGTACAATCAGACAACACATAATAATACTGCTATAGTCTACATACCTTAGAAGAGTTCATAAACTGATGCTCGACACAGCTAACATGAGATGAATGCGGTGGACAATTTTCCTGAATAAACCTCTTTCTGCTAGGCAGATAAGGCAGACAAAGTTCACTAAGAATACTGATGGAAACAAGGATAACCCCACTAGCAAGAGCAATGAAGAACATCTTCAACAGAGAACTGCCCTGTAACAAAGAGAGCAATCTTCATGATAAAATAGAAAAAATTTAAAGTGAAAAATGATTGAGAGACTGGGAGTGGTATATGATATCAATTTTTAACCAGAAATAGGCACCAAAGTAATGAAAAGGGGAATTCAAAAAGATACCTCATTGCGGGACAACCTAGAAGACTTTGCAATTGTATGACATGGAAACTTCTTATCAGGCAGTGTATACACATCCTCAAAGTACATATCGAGTATGTCAGCCAATCCAACCTACACATCAATGGAAAGAAAAAGTTCAGAAGACATCTTCACTACAGATTATAATGACCCTAGCATTAAGAAAAAATAAAATAAAGAGGTGAAAATACCATTTGGGAGTGGGTGAGAATAACTTCCCAGACTTTAGTTGCAGATTTGTTCCACCCAGTGAACTTTTCGTCCCTAAGTTTACCTACATAAATTTGCAGCCTGTATGAAGGTACATATTCACTTATCCAAGCACCAAACTCAGAACCACCCATCTTTTCCAGTTTAGAGTATGCTGGTGATGCTAACAGACTGTTCTTCAGTTGCATTTCCTTAAGTTTATATTTTGCTCTTTCTGAACTATAATTTTCTAGCAGAACCTTGGCGTTTGCAAGGATCTCATGTTCGAGTAAGTTGTGCAGAACTACAGTTGAATCTCGCGATATAATCTGTTTAGGTTTGCTAAACCAATGGAAAAGCTTATTTGATGCTCTGCTTGTTGAGTTATGATAGAAGTTTCTCTCAGTGCTTTCAAGGGAAGCAAGGCAAATAACTTCTGCAATCGCAGAAATGACTTCTTCATCCACTGAAGTGAGGGTAAAAGATGCAGGTACCTGCCCATAGGAAAGGGAATAAGAGAACTCAACCCATCAGTATGACATTGCACCTGCAGAACAGACACATTAAATATGATATTACAATAGCCACAATGCAATATTCATAATCTAGTAGGTGGAGGAAGAGAGAGGGGATACTTTACCTCTCTTGGAGTTTCAAGGTTGTCCATGTTTCTTAATGTTCCAGGTCTAAAAATTGCCAGTTCAAGATTCCAAAGTTGTTGAATTACCACTTGTCTGAAGGTCATCGCAAGTATATTCTTCGACGTGGTACTGGTTAACATATCTTTGGTCAGAGAGCTCTTGAGTTTTATGGCTCTCTCTTTAACTTTCCTAGTTGGTAAAACTGACAAAAAGAAAAATATCAGAAAGATGATAATGAAGAAAAGAAAACTAAGAGAAGGCGGATATTCTAATATGAAATTGTGGTCTTGTTGGTGATAGATGATAGGAACAAAATTGCAACTGATCTAAAATAATATTTACTACTTAAACAAAATTGCTGAATAACCTGCTCTTAGATAAAAATTAACATGAAGACACCCACCCATTCAGTAAACGAAATTCATATCAAACATAATCAAGAAAAACCTCAAAAGATGCATAGCAAAATTATTCTTCAACGTCCAACATTGGCAATGACAGACACTTAACATTCTGAACTGAGGTATTAGAAAGGATATGCGGCAATAGAAGAAATAAATAATTAAAAATGGATACACACATCAATAAAAAATAGTCGCATTTTTTTCTAAAGCAACATCATATATAGTTTTTCCATGTTCAAAGCAGCTCAATGAAATCTGGAAAAGAAGTGAATCTACACATATCGACCAAGGCTAAGAAAGGAGAAAGACTCGTGAAATTTTTTCAGGGTATTTTGGTTACAAGAAGAGACACGGATTGAAATATTCGATTTCCAAAAATAGGGTAAAAATGTTGATAACTCATTAAATAGCAAACGAATCAGTCCCACAGTAAGCAGAGCAGAACACAGAAAAGTGCTGTGCATGTTCTAAGATGTAGTCAATCAAACACAGCAATCTCTTCCATCAGAAGTGAAATCATTCACCCAGCAACACAAAACACAAAGATAAAGCTGCGTAGTGCCTTTATGCTATTTTTCACAGCATTGACTGAAGCATTAATTTTATAATAGAACATGATACAATGTAAGAAATGTCCGAAACAATATTGATCCAATCAACCTCATCGATTTTCTCTGTTCAGTTTGTTAAATTGGAACAATCATTTTGAGAGAGAGAGAGAGAGAGAGCAACGATTTTCATACTTCAACAACTAGCAATATACTGAATTAACTACAAGAAGACAATTATTAATCTTCCAGTAAATTCATCTCTAACACTAACCAGTCTTGTGGAGACAGTACTATGCTCGTCACCATGCCCGGGAAAGACAGTCTCGACAACCATAGCAGGTATGCCAGCAGAGATATGCTCATCGGCGGCTTCTCCACCATCAGCGGCAGCGGCAGTGAGCGCCTGCTGGAAGTCGACGGAGCCAACGAGGGTCCTAACGGCTGGGAGCGACTTCTCTGCGGCGCCGGCGTTGGCTACCGCTTCGAGAATGGCTAGTTCCGATGTGAATTGGGAGAATGACCGGTGAGAGGATAAATGGGAGGATAAGGAGAGGATAGAGAGTGGCTATTTATAGGGTTTGAGGGGTAGTTTGGGATGAAATGGAATTGACGGTTTGAAGGGAAGAGAGTGAATAGAAAAGAGAGTGGGAGTGGTAAAAGCCATTGAATGGAATTTGCAGGTCGAAAATGGAAGCTCGGCTAGGTTTTAGTTTTGAACGACGGAAGAAGCACGGTGGAGCAGATATTATGCCCTGTTTGGTTTTCTTCTTAAAAAGTTACTTTTTAAACTCAAAAAATTAACCCAAAAACAGATATGGTTCTCCCTCTTTCTTTTCCTTTTCCTTATTTTTAATTTTAATTGTGCGATAATCCTTGTAAATAAAAATTGACTTTTTAGTTTTTACTATACATTTACGTAGAAGAATAATACGTAATGAAATTATATAATTGTTTACGTATCATCAAATTATGTGTACATGTATGATAATCATAAACACAGAAAGTCTTCTATCCAAATTAATCAATTGCAACAATAACGTAATGTTGTACATCATCCATTTAATTTGGAATAGGGATTTCGATACAGAAATTCGCTTCTAGCTCTTTACGGATGAAATATCCTTAAAACATTAAATCGAGCAATTAAACAAATTCACCCTGAAAAAAGTAAAGGGCTGTAATCTATCCAAATAAAAGCATGGCAGAGATTATAAACATGAACATGTAGTCCAACTTATCCTGATAGAAAGCAACGTCATAAAAAGAAAGATGCGAATCACTAGATGGACCTCCATAACACGGCATGTATAAAACCTACTGAGAGGCTACCTCTTCTTCAACCTAGTTCTGATTTAAGTTACTTTCGTCAAATCAATATCCACATCAACCCACAATTCTCGATTGAAACGTGTTCAAATAGAGCTATTGATTCTGTAATCGACCTACAATGGCACAACTAAATTAGACCACTTGTTAACGTGCTATCACAGCTGCGGAGAAAACAAAAAATAGCGACACAAGGCACCTCCAATAACAGTACAAAAAGCAAAGTCAAGTCAAGATAGGCATTTTATATGGTCGGTAATGGCATACATGTTTGCTAATAATGTCAGCCTTCAACTATATATCCCATGTGCATTCACATATAGCCATCTTAGGCATTTGTCGCCATCTAATAACAGTTAAAACATGGTCCAAGATAAAAAGTCAGTTGTGCACTGTACTTTAGATGACAATTATCTATACCCAAGAATCTGAGATCTCGAGATGGGAAATAGAATCGAGAAGAACCAGAAGTAGAAACTCGAAAACTCCACTGCTTGCCTGATGGCTGAGTGATTTTGCGAATGATGTGATGACAAGCCATCTCTTATTCCAGATTCATTCAATGTCTTTCGATCAAGTCAAACAGTACCCATTCAAATCGTCAACAAGATAATAATCGAACCCTTCCTCTGTAGGCTCTGTTGCATTAGAAGCAGAATGAATGCTACCAGTTCCGTCCTTAGTATTCACCCTTCCACGTCCCTTCACAGGGCGCTTGCTATCAGGGGGAGATTCAGCAGTCAGTCTTCCCATTTGCCTTTGCAGATCAGCAACAGAATCGTTACTTGATTTCCCTTTGGGACTCTTTTTCCCATCAACTCGCTTGACTTCCAATCTATACAAAGCACATGTATCATATTTATTGATTTCATATTCATAAAGGTGCCACTCATAATTTTCCATGGGTTGTGGGTCCATATAGTAGGATCTCTTCAAACCTCCAAATTCATTCATTACTTGCTTCCTCGACTCATGCCAACCGCGTCCATTATAATCAGGTAACGATCGCTGCTTTCTATTTCCACTCTCAAACGCTCTGCGAGGCTTGTCAAAGAATAGCCATTCCCGGATTGTTTCACCTTCAATAATCACAAGATCAAATAGCTCTGACGAACACAGAGAACAAAAATCAGTCGTTACAAATGAAAATTGAAATATCCTTCTAAGAATCTGCCAAAATGACAAGGCATAAGCAAGCACAGAAGAAAAAGCAGAAAGAAACTACTAACCAGATGCATTCCAAGGGGATTTCGCAGTAGCAGCACCTTCACATTCTGGAATACCAACATCTTTTCCTTGTGATTTTGCACTAAGAGCAGAAAACAGTAAGTTATCCTTTAAGCCAATACCTCCAGGTCGCACAACTGGAGGCATACCCGTGTAGCCTTCTGTAGGTGCAAGCCCAGAATGATAACTACTGCAGTAGTCATTGGACTTGTGACACCAGTCTGATCCTTGTGCAGGTCTGGGACAATCCCAAAGGGCACATTTTGGCCCTAAGAAAGCAGAAGGTGGAGGGCAGACATTTTGTGAGTAGCCAGATATTTGAGGCAAAGTATCCTCCCCAACAAAACATGTGCTGTCAAACCCAGAGAAGTAGTGTTGCTCAAAGTCTTGATGAAATTCGAATGAATGATAGTCATTAATTCCCATGTTAACTCCTGGACCCGAGCTTTTGCACTGGTCAACCATCTGGATGCTTTGTTCTTGAGGTCCATTGGGTACATTGAAACACTGCAACAGATCCAAAAAAGAATGAACATCAGGCATCAGCCACTAAGAAACATTTTGAATTTTGGGTCAACAAATCGTAAAAAACCGGAATTCAGAAAAATATAGTGAAACAGTTTGTGAGCAAAACATAGAATCATTTAGAAAAACGTGAACTACTAAACTTCCACATAAATACTCAACATATCAGAAGAAAATGGGATGTTCAGAGAAGCACGTAGTAAACCAGTAATTGGTAGTTGAAGGGAAATAGAGAACGGTCTGGGAGAGGGTGTTCAGTTTAATGTATTAAAAGGCTGACTTCACACAGGAACATGGCTACCAGCTGGAGAAAATTACAGAGGAAACAAGAAAATCGCAAATTCAACAGGCTATTCAAAAGAATTTTTGCCCAACTAATGAAAGGTGGGTGTGCAAGCAATCACGGTTAATATATTCTGGTGAATGCAATATCAGTCTTAGCAACTACAAGTATGAGTTTGCACAATTAAGAAACAGAAAAGCATGCTATGCAAGGCTTGTAGGTTATAAAATTGGCGAGAGAAAGAAATCTAGCATACTTCAACTATGAAATAGATGTAGGAGAACAATATAGCTGATGGTGTGATGAAGTACCACAAACTTAGCCGTATTCATATCATAGATAGATCATGTACAAAAGAGAGTATAATTTGACTAATATAAAAATATAACACTCAGAATAAAGATTTATTTTAGGAGGGCCACCCCTACACAGTCCTGCGAGGAAAAACTTCAAAGAGGCATAAAGCATTTAATCGCATATGAAATATATATAGCATAGTGGTTGCACAATATTTTTAAATAATATACCAACTTGCAGTCATAGTAACCCAAAAAAGAATAAACAAGAGTTACAAGTCTATCTAATAACAAATATATCAATAGACATTTCCCCAAAACAACATAGGGAAAAAGAGAACAAAATAGCCATAAAGATAGAAGATGAAAAATAAAACATAACCTCGCAAGTATTTACAGCAATCCCGACTTAATGTAATTAACAAAAGCTTTCTTCTAAATTTGGCAATTTTGTTTCTTGATTAAGAGAAAGTTACAACTAACGAAGTAATCATTATTAAACATAAAACTCCAAGCTAAAGTGAAAGATAATACCACCACCTCTTGAGACATAGACCCATCCATGACTTTTTGCATATCAGGCTCCGGCTTTGGTGGAGCTAATGCACTGGTTGCATCATCTTCTTCCTCACAAAACTGCAGCAGCCTATAAATCTCTGAGGAAAATGAGCCCAGACTCCCTCCCTACATAATCATCAACACTGCATTTCAGATTCCAATTCTTTTCTCTGTGTGAAAATGTGTGCTTATGTCCATAAAAAAATTCCAATTCAAACAATAACCACCACAATATTTTCATTAAGGATTTTGCAACACGTTGCCAAGAGTGAAACATATCCATTATCCATAAACATCATCTACCCCCAACCATATGAAATTTTGATAAGCAGAGCTTAAAGCTTGTTTGGGAAATTTTTGAAAATGGTTTGTAAATGGATAGAAATGTGTGGTCGATAAGTGGGTCCAACAAATGTGCTGATAAGAAGTGGTTTGGCCATTTATAAACATTAGCCAAACATGGGTTTAGATTATAACAAGTAGAAAGTTGAAGCCAGCAATTTCACACTCACTCACACACACACATACTAGACATTAGCGCGCGCACATATACTGGACATCAGCATGCTATGGCACACATCAGTTTCCCAGATGTTGAGAATACATACACTCAAGGACTCCAAGGTAACAGGCATTTTTAAATAAAAATCTGTACCAAACAACAAATCAGGAGTTCGTGATGTATATGTTCACCTTAAAAGGCCAAGATGCAAGAGTATATCTAAAATGAAAGGAGGCCCGCATGGTATATTTACCTGCTGCAATGATGAAGCTGGGGAGGGCTCATTCAGCTCGGCCTTCCATTCCCGAAGCATTTGATGAACCTGCTCTTCAAGCACAGCCACATCAATTGTGCGGCTCTCCTTCCTGGCAGATTGCAGATTGCTGAACATACCCTGTAGATCGTCAACGTGATTTTTTGCTTTGTCCTTGAAGAGGCTATGTGACGCTGAGTTGCATGCACCCCTCTTTGAACCCTTCCCCATCTAAAAAGTAGAAAAAACCACCCTCAGAACTCCACAATCACCTGCAAGAAGGTCAAACAGTCAAATTTCAATTAAAATCCAAAAAACTAAAAAATCAAAGGCAGGTAGAGGCGGCTCTCCCGCCCTAATCTACAAAACGAAAGGGAAATCTGGTTGCCTATAAAAATTACAGAATAAAGAAGTTGTAAGACACAAAAACGCCGTAACTGTAAATTAAAAAGGGCAATAAAAAATTCCCACTTGAGCATCAAATTACCCTCAAATTGCGGAGACCAAGACTCCGAAACCTAAAGAAAGAGTAATAAACTAGACACTTCACCAATAGTTTACTTTGGGTCGAGATCGCCAAATACACACAAGAATTTTCAGGAAACACTTAGAGCTCCACGATTAAAATCGAAACACACACACACACACACACAAAAGCTCATGATTAGAAACTTAAGGCAACATCGGCCGGTATAAGAAAAACCCATTATTACGGATTATTTTTTTACTAAAAATCACGCATTAGGACGCTAATTTGGAAGCAAATCAAAGCCGATTCTCCAAAAAAATATAGGGTTATAAGAAAAAAAAAAAATAAGATGCGAGAGCTGACCAACCAAAATATTAGAAACTCGAAACCAGATAATCGAATACTTTTTGACTAAAAATCGGGCATTAGAACGCTAATTTCGCAGCAAATCACGGTGGATTCTTCAAAAATCTAGGGTTTTCAAAACAGAAAAGACAGGAGAAAATAGTGGAGCAAAATCAGAAAGTTTCGTGAAATTACATAATCGAAAAAAGAAAAAAGTGAACTATTCCGCCAAAAGTAAAGCTAGAAAACACATATTGTATGCTGTCTCTGCGTGTGTGGGAGAAAAATCGAGAGATGGCTATTACCTTTTAGAATTGGAAGGAGTAGCAGCGAGTGATCAATTCAATTTGGTTTTCAATTAATTTATCTCTCTTTGTTGTGGCAACTGGCGAAGGATTCTCTGCCTAGACGGGTGAAAGGTATATGTATACGCGGCAAAAGCAGTGTGAGAAAGGAAAGGATGGAAAGGTAGCGTTGGGGGTGATAATGTTGTATATTGCCAAATTTGCCCGTCAACTTTTGTAATGGAGTTGAAAGAGTTAAATATTTGAATGGTCACTTAATTTTGCACAATATCATAACTTATTCATCGAATTTTTTAAAATGTCCAATTAGCCATTGAACTTTGCTCCATCATTATGAATGCCATTTCAATTGATACCTACGTGGAGAACGAAAATATGACGTGGTCTATTAACTCCTTCTAAATATTAAGTCATATGTCAACTCAACAATATGTCATCAATTCAAAGCAGGATTTATGGAAGGAGTTAATTGGTCATGTCATATTGTCGTCCTCCACGTAGGTATCAATTGAAATATATTTCATCGGTGAATAATGGACAATGACATAGCAAAATTCAATAGTTAATGGGACGTTTAAAAAAAAGTTCAATAAGTAAGTCGTGATATTGTGAAAAATTCAGTGGCCATTCAAACATTTAATTGAGTTTTTGTCTTTTGACTGACTTCTCTACTTTTTCTTTATGGTATGTTTGGCTAATCTTAAAAAACATGCAAATTTAGCTCTTGTTTGAACTCCATTTTGAAGGAAAAGTGTGTTTTTGAATATAAATTTTTGAAAATTTTGTTGTTAAAAAATCAGAAAAAAGTTTTGATTTTCGTTTAAAATTATTTTATTTGAAAATGTGTCGTTGAAAATGATTTTTTGATAAAATGGGGCTCAAACAAGGGATTACACCCTGAAATATGCTTTTATTGTTTATCTTCAAAGTCGGCACTACTCTACCATGTTATTTTGGAAAAATTGTACATTGGTCCCTAACTCGTCTTTAAATAACATGTAAGTCCTCAACTTTTAAAATTTACCAAATCTATCAATCTTTTATTGTAGTTGTAGAGTCTCCAACAGCGGAAAACGTCCAAAACTTCCTTAACTAGTCACGTGGCCTTCATGGAAAAATATTATCTTCAAAATTTTTAAACCAGTTTAAGTTAAAAATAATAATAATAATAAATAATTCTAACTCCATGATGCTAATATGTGAAATAAAAAATAATTTGGATAGTTTTCAACATTAGAAACTATTTGGATAGCCTTTGATAAAGTTAAGGATAACAAACATAATGCATGTTTTATGTTAAATTGGACTAAAAGTAATAAGAGAAAAGAAGAGTGACATGTTGTAACTTTGTTTTACACTTGGAATTCAACTATTAGTTTAAGTTTCATATAAATTAAATTGCTCTTTTAAATATGTCTTTAATACTATATATTATGCCCAGTTTGATTAGATAAAAATTAAATTTCAGTAGATTTTGATATAGAATGTGTGATTGAAAAGTTATGGATTCCATAAAATATACGGTTAAAATTAATTAATGACTCTGATTTAAAATTTTAATCTACAACAAACAAACATGGATCATATCTTTAATTACATATTTAAAAGGTCAACCCTACCAGCAAGAATAGCCCAAGCTCCTTTTTAGTAGCCTTGACTCTATTATATGCTGATTTTTGTATTCAAGTTCAGCTTGACTAGTTAAACGAAACTATATATACCACGGGGCCGGCTAAAAAAAACCATTATCGCTGAAAATCTCAGTCTTTAGGTTTGACTGTGCATGTAGGAAATTACTAAGAAATATGGCCGGCGGCTTAGGCTTAGTCCATTCTGAACAGTCCAAATTTGACTTGGCCCAACTAACTTGACCCAAGAACCTCTCTTGACGCCACGTGTCCCTAATGCTCATGTACACGTGTACCAAATATTTCAACATAAAAAAAAAAAAAGGACATATTTTGTTGTTACTTATTTATTATTAGAAATTTTGCACGAATAGTGATTCCTACTCCAATGTATATATGTCTGTATAAGTGGTAGATCACGGTACAATAATATATAAAAATCATGACTACAAGTTTCACTGTTATTTATTTATTAAGAATTAATGTATATTTTTTTACTTTCCCTAAGAACAAATAAATTCAATTGTGAGAAACTTGACGAAGACAATTTAAATAAATAAAATTTGTCTACATCCTGAAACTTGTGTATATATACAAACCTTTATGCCCCTTAACAACTCATCGTTGCACCACTTTACTCCAACCTTTCCCTACACCTTTCAAAAAAAAACTCCTCTTATTTTAGTCCTTCTTCCTCGAGTTTTCTTATTACAACCTAAAATGGGTCGAAAAAACAAAGTATTTTTAATGCTCTTGATTATACTTGCTTCTGTAGTGTCCTCTACTCGTGGTAGAAAACTCTTAAACGTGCAACACGATACAATTAAGAAGACTCTATTTTTGGACGAAAGTTTGTATTTGAATGCCCTTCCTAAGGGTACAGTGCCTCGTTCTACCCCGAGCAACAAGGGACATTTCGAGGCAGTCGACGAAAAGCTGGTTGAGCAAAACCTCATGGCGGTCGACCGGATTCTCGAGTCGGTTCCTAGTCCCGGAGTGGGACACTAGTCTCGTCACAGTGAAAGTCAACCATTTTAGTACTTGAACTAAATTAGGTTTACTAAAATGCCTTGTCTGAATAAGGAAAAAAGAAAGAAAATGATGAGGGCAAGGAACGAATAAAGGTACAACCCACTGACAACAACAATATTCTCCATTGACAATTCTTGATTCTTCATTCGAGAGAACAAAATTAAAAGGAGAAATTATGTCCAATGCATATAAATATTTAGAGATAAGAAGCATTCTTTACATTCCTTCGCATGTTTTAAATAACTGATTAACATTAAATAAAAAAAAAAGTGTAGATATATTTGATGTCGTGATATGTATTCAGTGGTTATAAAAACATGAAAAAAATTGTTTTCAAACATCGTTGAAGGATGTATTGTAAGAGTGGATACAAATTGGCTTGAAATGTTTAGAATCTTGCACATGGAACTGTTATATCAGTCATCACAACTCGACCAATCCAATATTAAGAGTGGATACAAATTGGCTTGAAATGTTTAGAATCTTGCACATGGAACTGTTACATCAGTCATCACAACTCGGCCAATCCAATATTAGTGGGTTCTAATTGATTTTATTTAGTTCAATCCACTTTTATTATTTTTATGTATCATTGGTTTGAGATGAAGTTTTTGACAAAAGCATATGAAAATTTAAATCCTAAAATGTGGGATGGGAGTGGGGTGAGTAGGTAGAAAAAAATAGTGTAATGACCCTACTTGTTACATTAGATATTGATTGTCGGCACTATTTATGAATAATATTATTTTATTGGTATTTAATATCAGTTTTCGTGTATTTAAGCATAACATTGTCTTAAATAAAACTCATATCCCAACTTTTAAGATGTTCTATTAATTAATGATACTAAAGTACCAACAAAAATGGGTGCTTAACACAATGACATATTGAAAAACTTCAAAAGGTCAATATGTTACCAAGAACGATAATTCGCTCTATTAAATCTTTACCTTTCGCTTTCTCATAGTAATGTAAAAGTAGATCAAATCTATTAAAGATTGTCGAACTAACTTATTGTATTGTTCACTTTCAGCCGGAGTTTACAAAGGCGAAGATGAAGCTCCAGAAAAGTCATATAGTTAGTTGGGGCAACTATACGAGCCCGAGTGTATGAGGTGAAGGAGGTCCATATTCATGAGTAAATAAACCAGCCGCATTTCATGAGATTGAAATATATGAATTGGTCCCTTTGATGCTATAGATCTCTCCTCCAATCAACATTTTGAATCGCTATGCTACCTTTTAGTGCATGGAAAATGCAACGTTATATCAAACAGTGCCATGATAAAATACATTTAGTTCCTATTTGGTATAAATTAAAACTCGCTAAAAATCTCAAGTTAAAGTTAGCGATTAATTTTAATTACATAATTCATAATTTTTCAACCACATATTTTATCAACTTTTATTAAAATTTACTAAAAATCTAATTTTAATTTACACCAAACAATGGCTTAATTTGTTGATTTTGTATAGTAATGAAATATGTTAAAACACAATATTTTATTATGGTTGAGATTTAGATAAAGCCCTTGTTTAATTTGAATTAAAATACGGGTCAAAGTAAATGATTAATTTAACCACACATTTCATGAATGAGACCTCTAACTTTTTAATCTTACATTTAATCGATTTTATCAAAATCTATTTAAAAACTCTTAGCCCATATTTGTCACTCATTCTTTCGAGAAAAAAATTTCTACGTGCTCATTTTCATCCACACATTCATATAATAAAATATTCTACACATAAATCCATATTTTTTCCCTATTTCTTAGCCATACATTCTCCAAATATTTACTATTCAAAACAACCATTTTTTTTTTTTTTTTCCCATAAAAATGGCCATCAAACTGGCTTAATTTTATCTAACCCAAACAGAGCAAAAAGGATAAGTTATTTGGTCAGCAAAGTGAAATTTCTCTAAAACCTTAGTGGAAATGCTTTATTTGTGAAGGACCATTAATTTAGTTGAATTGTTGATGCTAAATTCCCAATATCAGTTAGAATTTTGTGGATGAAAATTGTAACATATCCAGAACAGAAAAACCTTATTAAACCCGAAAAATCAATGGTTATTCTCTTAATTCAGCTTCGTGGGTTTGAATTGTATTCCAAACAGAAATTATTCTCCCTGCAATATTGATTCGGATTTTTTTCTTTCTTGAAAGAGTTTTTCATTTTGCAGCCTTTGTGTTTGATAAAATTGCCCTGCATGTTAGCTTTAATGCTTTACAAGAAATAGTTGCATAGTTTTGCATTGAATCCCATTTGGAAAGATTGAAATGGCAGGAACTGTGTTCTTGAAAACTAATTGCTTTGAAGTTAAGCTTGAAGGCATCACATTCAAATCTAAGGATTTTGAAGCTCTATGCATGATTGATTTTCTCTTCCCGGAGGGGAAGATTTGGGATCGTCCACCGGTTGTTGGCATTGATGTTATGTGCCATCCTCGTGATCCAGCCGTTCTGCTGATTCTATTGTGTTTTGGTGTTGGTTGTGTGATCCTCAGGTTTCGTCTAGGGGATGAGTTGCCTGCTTCGATCCTCAAATTTCTTGCGGATGAAAGAATTCGTTTTGTTGGCTTTGGTATTCCTGAGAAGAAAGATCTGTTCCCATTTGAAGAATTGGGATTGACAAAAAGCAAAGTGGATATTGGTCACCTAGCTGCAGAAATTCTTAAAGATCCCAAATACAAAAGACGGGAACTTGCTGATTTGGCGCGAAAAGTTCTTGGGATCAAGAGAATGACCGGCTTGACAGAGGCTTCGTCTTTTGAGAGACACGAGCATATAAAATGTGCAATTTGTCAGCTTTTTATTACCAGCATTATTGCTATGGGATTGTTGGGTGCCAATGACAGGAAGAAATTGAAGGATTCAGCCTCACCCAAGAAACGCTCTTTTCTTAAGAATCTGAATTCTCTTTCTTTGTTAAAAGAAGGATGGTTCAAATTGCCCAAAGTTAAGAAGGAAAAACATAAATATCAAGTTGAGGAGGACGACGAATACATTCGTGTTGAAATAAGAGAAACAGAGGATATGTTTGGCGACATTAATGTTCCTGTTAAGACGAAAAATGAAGAGGATCCTTTCAGCAATTTTCTCATAAATGCAAAAGTCGTAGAAGATGCTTCCAAATCCAAGGTTAAAGAGGAATCATCCGCAAATGACCTTGTTCATGAAGAAGGTAGGAAGGGTATTTTAGGCGATTATTCAAGAAAGGACATCATTTGTACGTCAAAAAAACCCTTGAAAGGAATCTTGAAATGCCCATCTTCAGGTCTGCTACGTAGTTTCTCGTCTTCATTGTTGGAGCCTGAATCAGTTCTATCAATATCAGAAGAACAAAATACCAGAGGTACATTGAAGAGAGCCAATTCCAAGGGGTGCAATGTAACCTTTAAGTGTCAGTAGCTATCTATTTATATAGCTTAACCAATTCTGTATGTACATTAAACTCCTAACTGCAGTGCTTCTGGTTACTGCTTTTAGGTCTTTTAGGTACTGTTCTAGTCTCTGAAAATGCTATGTACATTCAGATTCACTTTTTATTTTCTTTCTTTACTGGTTCTATAGTTTCTGTGAATAGAATGAACCTTTTTATCGAACGAACAGAAAGAGTGGTCCGGGATCTCCTGCACCAAACACTTGGAATATCCAATGCTGAAGATAAGATGTGAATGCCCGAACATTGTGCAATGGTAACAAACTTGAATTGCCAACCTTCATCTGAGTCAATATCATAGAAGTTACCTTAAAGCGGAATGAAATGCCTTTCACATTTGAGAAGTTCTAACTGGGTAGAGTTCTTTATCGGATGCCTATTCATCAAGTGGATCCTTCATCCCTTGCTTCAGTATCTGACCTGGTATGTTTCCTAAAACTTTTGCTTCACAATTCATCAACACTTGACAACTTGTAAACATTATTTTTGATTGCTTCATTTGATGGTCAAGTAGATCACATGCTCTTGCACCCTAAATCGCCAATAACCCTAGGCGAAGTTTTCAAGATTTAACACAATACATACTATGATACATTATCCGGGAGTTTCATCTATTTTTTCTGTAACCGGAATTGACCTCGGGTACCTTAGAGCAGCTCGGGAGAGAGAGACTTAATTTTTAGATTTACAGTTTGAGTCCTAGAATTATTAGTCAAGATACTTCTTAGAAGGTTTGTGTTACAAAAAAAGTTCCCCACACGTTACCCTATTGAAAATTACTGTTATATTCTTAAAACTTCAAAGCCATAGAGAACATGTTTGATTCGACTTCACAAATTTTTTGGATCGTGAAAAGATCTTTCTAGTAAACAGAGTGGCAGCCTTGCAACTTGATGAATTAATTTCAAATATAATGCTTTTCATTTATGTTAATATTGCTTGTAATTTCAACATACTCCAAAAAGTCAAGAGTCTTCTTTAAACAAGCAAATTGGAATGCAACTAAATTCCTTTAAAGCAAGATTTTGAGCATAAATTTAAGAATTAAAGCAATCAAATTATCTACTCTTTTTGAGGGTTTTGACTCGAGAGAGAGAGGAAAAAACATGATTTTCAAGAAAGAATATCTTGATCTTGTTTTGGTCCCAACTGGGCTTCTAATCATGTTTGTTTACCATCTTCTCCTGCTTTACAGATGCCTTAGGCTTCCTCACACCACAGTCATTGGCTTTGAGAACATCGACAAGAAAGTTTGGGTCGAAAAAATTATGCAGGTCAGTGAAATCCTTCCATACTTGATCATGGTTTTTATCCATTAAATTGGGACTTCAGTATCTAGGAGAGAATCATAATAACTAGTTCTTGAATTTTGTGATTTTATTATTCTATACATGATTTGATTGACTTTGTGCCTCTCTCTCTCTCTCTGTTTTTTAATTTTTTCTACAGCCCAACAACAAGAATGTCACAATAGCTCTAGATGTCATCTCATCCAACATAACTGCAGCAACATTCATGGCATCAATTTCTCTAACCCTAAGTGCCCTAATTGGAGCTTGGATTGCAAATAATTCCAACATTTTCCAAAGCAAATTAATCTATGGAGATACGAGGCCAGAAACCATGTCAATTAAATACATAACTCTCTTAATATGCTTCCTTTTAGCCTTTTCTTGTTTTGTTCAATCCTCAAGATGTTTTATTCATGCAAATTATCTCATTAGTACACCAGACAGTGACATTAATGTTAAATACGTCGAATTAGCTGTAATTCAAGGTGGAGATTTTTGGTCTATTGGTTTAAGGGCACTGTATTTTGCTATTACGTTGTTGTTGTGGTTTTTTGGGCCTATACCGATGTTTGCTACCTCGGTTATCATGGTTGTGGTCCTTCATTACCTCGATTGTAACACATCACCCTTGGAGAAACATCGGACTCGGGCAAACAGGACATTGAAAGAATCCGAATGAAGAGCAAGTATCCGGGAGGTATGGCTCTCAAGGTTCTTGTTATTACTTGATTTGATCACGAACAAGAATTCAGAATATTTAGCAATAAAGTGTATATTATCCCCCGAGTTATAATATATATACATTTTGTTGTAAAAAATAACCAACATAAGAGTTGGAATTTCATGATAACTTTATGGCACAATGTTATATTCTTCTTTTTATGCCACAATTTGCCATCGTCTACAAATCACTAGTCATCATTTGAAAGTTCTATTCTTGAATATAGAATGGCTTGGCCTTTAATAGAAAAGCTAAAGATACCTTTCCACGTCTCCTAATTATCCAAACGACCGTAACAATCTCTCGCTTTTGCAAATTTTTATAAATACAATCATAAATAAATAATTTTGAATTTCCAACGAAAGCCCGAATTTTCAAATTGGTATATACAACAAAATCGTAAGTCAAAAATGTTTTAACTCCATCTCTAAATTGTTCAAAATTGATGTAACTTGAACAATTGAAACTCTAGAATTCTTTACTCAAGCCAAAGCAACTCTTGCTAATCTAACAAGAGGCTTAATATCACAAGGCAGTGCAAGTGTAGGGTCCAAAAATTCACTAAATTTCATCCCCTTTGTCAAAGGTGCTGCCCATTTTACAAGCAACCCTTGTTCACTTTTTCTACCACTCAAAAGCTCCAACAAAATCACACCAAATCCATAGACACCACTTTCCTTTGAAGCTCCTTCTTTTCCAACCAATACTCTTCGTCCACGTACCCTAATAGACCTTGCCTTTCACGGGATGTCATGAAATATTGCCCATAATCACTTATTTTGGTACAAAACTTTTCATCAATTAATATATTTGATGGCTTTATGCAACCAAGAATTATAGGCAGTGACGGACACAGGATTTTGGGTCAGATCGAGCGGCCGTGGATCATCGATCGTTGTTACAATAAAATATTAAGAGTTACGTTTGATGCCCATTTTTTTTTACAAAAAATTCATTTTGGAATAGTGA
>CAIGRN010019192.1:0-18685 GCA_903798345.1 Fraxinus anomala
GAATGATATTTGCCTGCCAAAAGACAAGGAGGGATTAGGATTCAGATATTTGAAATGTTGGAATTTAGCAATACTTTCCAAAACCCTTTGGAACATCCATAACAAAAAGGACACTCTTTGGGTTAGGTGGGTCAACCAATTTTTCCTGCATGGGACTAAAATCTGGGAGTACTTGGCTACAAAAGATGACTCTCCCTTGATTAAGAAATTGTTGGATATCGCTGGGCTTATTGGTCAGCCCCAGGCCCTTCTGCTGGATGGTAACGTAGGCATTAGTTTGGACACAGCTATTAGAATTCTGGAGAGTTGGGTCATTGACGGGAGATTCAGCATTGCGACTGCATATAATTTCTTCAGGCCGAAGGGACCGAAAGTTATTTGGGCTAAAACTGTTTGGAATGCTTCCATCACTCTGAAACACGCTTTTACCTTATGGCTTGGAGCTAAGAACAAACTGCTCACCAAGGACAAACTCACATACTTGGAGATAGACCAAGCGTGCTGTTTTTGTGATACTAACAATGAAACTGTACAACATCTTTTCTTTGCTTGTCATTTTAGTGCAGGTGTTTGGCTAAAAATTAGAGCTTGGCTTGAAATTAGGCGATCTATGTCTACATTACCAAGTACATTGAAATGGATCAAGAAATAGGCGCGTGGCACAACTTGGCAGAGTAAAGTGAAGCGGATTGCACTTGCTAGTACCGTTTACCATTTATGGACTGCACGGAACCGGAAGATTTTTGAGGATCTCAGGCCAATGTCGATTCTACAGTTAGAAGAATCAAGACACACGTTTACAAAGTAATGTTCTCTTTGTATCCGCATGTTTTGATACAATATAAGACTTTGGCTATTATTGGTAACTAGATCACTTTGTTTGTATTTCTTTTTGTTGAGCCCGAGCATGTCCGGTGTATTTGTTGATTGTTGTTTCGTTGTTTAGTTCTTGTTTTATGATTCGCCCGGGAATGCCCGGAGTACTTGTATTTTGAACATGCTTTGTGTTTTGCTCGGGTATGCCCGAAGTACCATGTAACTTTTGGATTACTCCGGAATGCCCGGAGTTCTTGTACTACGTACTACATTTGTGATTTGCCCGGGTACGCCCGGAGTATTTGTACTACATACTTCATTTGTGATTTGCCCGGAAATGCCCGGTTATTTGTATATGGTTTTGATCAATATAATTCATTTTTTACCGATCAAAAAAAAAATAAGGTAAAGGTTGATCTAGTTTGATTAACCTGATCAATGGTCGAAGAACAATAAGCTCGATCTCAAGGTAATACGAAATACATCCCTAAGAAGTTATAGTCCCTTTGGGTGATGATGGAAGCCCTTGCAAAGTTGCTTAAACCCTTCATCCGTTGTCTTCTAGTGAGAGGTTAAAGTATTACGTTGGGCCAGAGGATTGTTCAAGAAAGTCCTATCCTCAAAATCCTCCATTAGGTCATCAGAAGGTGAGCCAATAGGCTCAGTTGTACAGGGATAGAAAGTTCCACTGGAATCTTCCTTATAGGATGTCTCTCCCTTATAAGCTAGTTTGGTCTCCATCAAGTATTAATATATATTGAAATATTTTGACCTCCAGTCGCTCTTTTAGCGACGAAAACCAATAGGGAGGCAACAAAGGTAATTGGGGGCTAATAGAAAAATTAGCCTGAAAAAGAGGGAGAACACAAAAGATTAGTCGAAAACCAAGAACCCTCAAAAAAGAACCTAGAATTCCAAATAACCCAAAAGAAAAAGAAAACAAAGAAAGTAAAAGCAGAGAGGTCTTATAAACCCTACCTAACAAGATAGCAAACCAAAAACACTCTAACCCAACGTTTGTTTGAGACCTTGAGGAGTTGAGTTGTCGATAAGAAAATCTCTTAGTTGTTGGAAAGCTCATGAGACATTATAAGAGTGAAGTGAGTGTTGAGAATTTAGAAGTGTAGGAAATTGAATACAATGGAAGAATTTCCTTTTCTATGAAGTCCAAATAAGCAGTCCTATATGAATCATTGTTGGAACAATGGATCTAGACTACAGAGGGAAAAAAAAAAAGGGCTGCCAATTTGAATTTCAAATGGAGTGATCAAATTTACCAATCGCTTTACATCGTATAAGAGGTAAGGAAGGCAATTATCTCCAGTCATCACTATCCACATAAGGACCGCAGAACGGAATGGGGATTCCCCGATCAAGCAGGGTCAAAGATAATATACATGCCCTGAGTTAGGCGTCGAAGCAGGGATAAGGATAATGGTCTCCATCCCAAACCCACCCTGTTAACAATGTAAATAAACATGTTTTCCAAATCGACCTACATTTTCATTCTTTATCCATTGTCATTCTCTCTCTCACCAATTCTCATTCGTTTCTATCCCTCGTAGCCAAACATGTTCTAAACATTCCTTTACAAATTCTAAATATGGATTGAACAAAGAGAAGAGTTGTTTTCTAAAATGATGGTTCCCTCTCAGTTTGCTAACAATTTTACACCCCTTGTCATCTTCCATCTGAACAGGATGGAACTTAGATTTTGGAACCCACTCACTTTGATGAAGGTAGGTGGTAATACTGGAGGAGTTTGTTAATGGGTGTTGTTTGGGGATTAGGATTGGAACTAAGATCTGAGTTTGTAGTCATGGCATTATGGAGGTAGGCGGTGACAGCTTGTACAATCAAAGCTTGTAGGATATGGATTGTAGACTCCAGACAAGACAACCGAATTCAAGAGGCTTTGGATTCCACAAGGATAAAGCATCATTTCTTCACTATGCAAGAAAGTCACTAAAGTTTCATCGCATACCAATGTACCAAAGCACCTAGTCCAAATCTAGCATAAATGTTAGGCTCAAACATTGGGGAACTATTGTTTCAACTCCACACAATGTGGAGGTGTAAGATCAAATGTTCACATAATCACTTAACCTCAGCTAGAAATTGTAGAGTAGACACTACGTTTAGGACCCTTGAAGGTTGCCCAACAGCTAAGAGAGCCTCAACATATTTTCATCATATCGTAACATGGATCTGTAAACCAATAACCATCAGTCGGTGGTGCTTTCTAAGGCCATGGCTGAACTCGAACCAACCTCACCAAGAAAGTTGTGAGCCTCCAAAAAGAGTAGCCATATGCACACTGGTAACCTTTCGACCATCATATACATGATAGGATCCAACCCTCTAAAATGTATAAAAATTTTAATGTAACTCAAACAAAGACATAATAAACAAATTCATGTAGTCAATTTCAAATTTGATGAGAATAAAATATAATATCCTGTGTGAATGCTTCTGAAGCAAGAGTGTCATTATCACGATTCAAGAAGAATAAAGCAGCTATAAATAGAGTTAAAAATTCAAATTTCCTCTGGGCATCCACATAAAGAAAACTTCTTCAAAAGGTAATGCCCCCCACATTCAAAATTTGCTTTTACAAGCCATGAATCCTCCACTGTGCAATATAATACAGCAAAGAGAACTCCCAGAAAATTAAACTGCAAATTTCACCCCAAACACAGATTGAATTCAAAAACTAAACAAATATAGCACCCAAGGAATACAATTTACAATCAATGGAACAAAACATCTATCTATCCATCTATCTCTTGACTCAACACAAGGAAGGAGGTTCAAGAAAAGGAGCACAAACCAATTAACTGTTGCATTTGAACTCCCAAAACAAATTCCAACCATCTTAATCACCAAAATATCAAACCAACATGAAAAAACTAAGAGTAAATCAGAAACAAGAAGTTTCTTTCATTGATTTAACTAAAAAGATCCCAAAACAACACAACCATCACTTACAACCTTCCTTCCCTTCTCACCCTACCAATTACTAATAACCATCAAAATAACACATTCTAATAAGCCCACAATTTCATACAAGATGGAGAGTCAGATAAGGGTAAAATACATGTCAATCAAGCTAAGCAGCAGCTTTCTTGGGAGATTTGGTAGCCTTGGAAGGAGATTTTGGTTCCTTTTCTCCACCAGTTTTCTTTGGCAACAGCACTGGATTAATGTTCGGAAGCACTCCTCCATGAGCAATGGTGACTCCTTGCAACAACTTCCCAAGCTCCTCATCGTTCCTCACGGCTAACAATACATGCCGTGGGATTATACGGTTCTTCTTGTTGTCCCGGGCAGCATTTCCAGCCAACTCTAACACCTTTAATTAAAGACCAAAACAAAATAAAATAATTTTCAGACATTTTGTAAACCAGAATATATAAGCACTCTTTATGCACTCATTTCAGATCTAAATCCTATTTGAAGGCTTTGAGAAAACAATCATTTTAATCAATGATTACATAACTAAAATAAAAGTAATAAGATTTAACTGAAGACCTTCAAACAATAAATTAAAAATGCGAACTAAGTAAATCAGGATCCGTAATCAACTATTGATTTGCACTGATACAAGATAGTTTTGAGCAAAAATTCTATTCAAGAAATAATTAACCTCTACAAACCAACAGAAATACTAAAAATGTCAGCAAAAACCTAGTAATCAATTTATAACAGAAGTCGATATATTATAAGCTCGAATGCATCAAACAGAAGGGGTAAAAAAAAAAGATCTGCAATAAAGGGGTAATTACCTCAGCTGCGAGGTATTCAAGGACGGCAGCCATGTAAACCGGAGCTCCGGTACCGACCCGTTGAGCATACCGGCCCTTCTTCAAGTACCGGCCAATTCTTCCAACCGGGAATTGCAAACCGGCTCTGACGGACCGGGTCACCGGCTTCTTCTTTGGGCCTCCACCCTTTCTCCCTCCGGCACCCTTCTTAATTTTTCCTGATTCCATGAAACAACGATTCTAACCCTGGAGACGAAGTAATTATGTTTAAATATACGTTGATCAGACTGGCAATTGATTCGGACTGCAGCCATTGAAATCGGGTTGTGATTTTATAGTGGGGGAATCTAGTTCTGGAAATGGGACGGTAGTAAGTGCTGGATTTAGATGTAATCGACGGTGAGGATCTTTTTAGTCTTGATCCGCGTCATTTGGAAAAGACCAATGAGAAGAGAGTTTGGAATTTTGAGTTCGTAAATTACTTTTGAGCCCTTATTTGGAAATTTATTTGGTACCCGTTTTCCCGCTCCCGCTCCAAATTTAATTCGTGTTTTTCAAACATTTTCACAGAGAAAGGGTATGGGCAGTGGGATTAAAGTACTATTTTTCTAATGTCATTTTCACCCATTGATATTCTATTATTTTTACCATTTGGAAATTTAAGAGAGAAGGATTTTGTTTGAGCTCCGTTAAAATCAATTTTTAGAAAAAAATATATTTTTGAATAGTAACTTTTTAAATAATGTATAGATAAAAAGTAAGAAAAATTTTTAAATTTAAGTGTAATATTATTTTATTAGAAAATATGTGATTGAAAATGAATTTTTAAATTTACGGAGCACGAACAGGAGCTTAATTTAATCAAAAAAGAAACATGATATTTGAAACGTGCATGTATAAAATATAATGGACTGAACGGAATGAAATCCAATATCTTATTATTTACTAAATATGAAAATATTAAAAACATGTTTGAGAAGTATTTATAAATGGTTTAAATTATAAATAGATAGAAGTGGATATTCGAATAGTACTTGTAATTCTTCTAAATTATGAGAATGAAAGTGATTTTATTATTTTTAAATAATTTATAAACATAAGCCAGACTTAAGCTAGATGAAAAAAGTCATTATTTTAAAATACAACCATCACAAGCTTCTAACTAAAGATACTCCATTTTAATGTGATTTTGAAAGAAAATATATTTTGAAATAGTGAGTTTTTTTGGAGAATATGTAGTTAAAAGATAAGGAAAAAATTTTAATTTACGTATAATAATATTTTATTAAAAAATATATGATTAAAAATAAAAAGAAAAAAATACATTTTTTGGATAATGGAATCCAAACAGGGGCATAGTGTATTTGACTTATAAACTTGAACGGTGAAGCCGTAGAGGCTATATTGCTATACTGTAGAAACGGGATAGATGAAGACAAATGGACGTAAATTGTGCTAACTAAGAAGTGAAAAGGAAGATAAAAGAGATTTAAATTTGGAAGATTTAGGAATCTATAGAAATTAGGGACAATATTTATTGTGATGCATTGAATGAGAGAGGAGATTAAAATAAGAAAATATAATTGTTCAGTCTCCTTATTTTTTTGTTTGGGCTAAACATTTAAACATTGTAAGAGAAGGAAAAAGTATATCAATATTGACTCATTTTGTAGCTCGCATTAAATAACATAGATTGAGCTCCAAATAATGTAAGTTTATATAAATTAAGCCCAAGTTATTACAATTCAAAGAAAAACGTGTTTAATATGTATTATTTTATTTCGTAAAAATGTACATTTTATGATAATTAGTAAAAGAAAATAATATGTTATTATATAATCACATTTATATTTAATTTAAAAGGGGATTAACCATATCATATTTTGTTATTCCATTAAGATCCACTATCATCAAATTCAATTTTCTCCTATTGATGTGCACGTGTATTGTATATATTTTGTAGGGTAATAGTAAATTACATAAGCCATGTTTATCTTTAAATTTGAAAGAGGTTTGATACACTTATTGTCATTCCCTTTAACCAAGGTGACCGTATGAATAGATGAAAGAGGATTTGAATTTCTAAAAATTTAAATAATTTGCATTATAGAATTATTTTTTTATATGATTAACTTTGCCCCTTTCTTTTGCGATTTTTCTACTTTTACTTTTTCAGTGATATTTTTCGCCTAAGGTGCTACCCTTGCTTCTCGGTGATCTTCTCTCGGGTTTCCTTCCATCTTTCTTTATAACTCTCAGTTAGGTACGTTCCCTTTTTCTGTTCTTTTGCCATTTTATTATGACGTCTTCCCAAAGTGATTCCCAAAATACCACGACTTTAAGGTTGAAAGTTCTAAATTTAAGGATACCTCCTTCAATGTCGCTTCCTCCTCCGAGGAAGTTTTGCATACTGGATCATTATTTCATGCTAAAATTATTCCTTCTAGTTCCAGTGTTGATCTGCTAAACTGAGTGGTAGTTCCAAACTTAGGGTTGAGGTGTGCGAACCTTCAAGCGAGTCGAGTGGCCTTAATGTTTGTAATAAGGAGGTTTTTTAGATCTCATAAATTTTCACCAATCTTTCTAAGAAGGCTTTGAGTGAGATTCGACATCAATTTAATATCCCTGATGATATAGAACTACTATGCTCTAAGTAGTTTCATACTACACATTGTCCTTTCCATTATTGTATAGTTGTCCATAAGCATTCAATGGACATGGGGCTCAGAGTCCCCTTTCATTATTTCTTTCTTAATGTTCTTTCCACTTTTAATATTGCTTTCACATAGCTTACTCCTAATGGGTTGGCCCATATGGTTAGATCTTTCTTGTTATGGAGGCTTGAAAACTTTCGTCAGATATATTTTGATCTATTTATCATCTTATGAATGTGGGAAATTAGGCAAAATCTCGAAGGGGATATTATTATCTTTCTCCTAGATCTGCTCTTCCCTCTGGATCCCTATAAGTGAAGTGTAGCGCTCCGATCTCCTAAAGTACGTCCAATACTTGTAATTATACCTAGTAAGGTGTATAATTGGAAGGAGGTTTTTTCTTTATTCGTGGCAATTGAGGATTTCAACCCAATGGTTCCCACCCTTCCATTGTTATTCCTCATTGTTATAGTGGATATAGTAAGTGTTAGTTCTGTTGTTTTCGTTCTTATTTTTTCACGCTTTCTTACATTGTTTCGTTCACTTATGTAGATAAAACTAGACACTCTCTATGCATCGATGATCCTTGCGCTTTGGTAGCACCCATTCTCAACTTAAGTTATGAAGTTCATGAAACCGAAAAACTACCACATCCTTCTAATAACGTTGGCATTAAAGTTAATGTGGGAGAGTATGTGTTCAGTCTCTTTATTTCTTGAATTTTTCTTATTGTTCAAGTACTTTTTGATTTCTTTTTTCTTCGCAGTGCAAATTAACTTCAACGTAGCTCCTAAATGCCATAAAACTATACCTTTCCCTCCTCTTAAAGACTTGGCCTCTAAAGGTTCCATGGGTCTAAGAGCATATCTTCGCACGAGGGCGAGGATACGACGAGATGACTACCCCGCTTTTGAAAAAAATTGACTACACACGTTCAGTTAATGGAACATTTTGATGACAATGGACAAAAAGGACATTTTGCACAATCAAAATTGTAATTAATGATGAAAATACCAAAAATTAAAAAATGGGGACATTTTGCACAATAATAATAAAAGGTTGCGACGTTACGCACTAATTACCCTTAAAATATTAAAGTGGGGGTAGGGATTAACAAAAGTTATCTATGAAACAGATTGTATCGAAAGTTAACACAACCGTTACCTCACCTGACAAGAACTAATCTATTCAATAAAATTGGGCCGGCCTACAAAAAAATGTTTTAGAAAATGAGATTTTGGGAACAATCATGCTACAAGTACGCTCTTATTTAGATCTTCCCTTATACTCTATGACATGACACCATCATCTCATTAGATTTTCCAACACTCTTTCTCTTTCCTGATTAGATTATGGAACATAGTGCGGAGTGTAAGGCTAGATGTATGCAAGAATGTACATCTAGCACAATTGGGGAAAAAAAAAAAGTATCAAACATGGGCTTAGTATATCATCTCCTTGATAATGGAAACATCCAAAATATATATTAGAAAGAAATAAAAAGATTCATATGCCCCTCATATTTTTTAAATAAAAACATTAAAAATTACAAAAAAAAAAGTGACAATATTTAGCGCACAATCATCACACAAGTGCCAAAAAAAAATTAAGGACATGTTAGTTATTAGAAGTGGCATGACAACAAAAATATTTGTGGTTTCAGTATATTTCCCTTTCCCATTTCCATAGGTTCTCTTTGAACAAAGTAGCATTGTCTCGGAGTATTATCTAGCGCTGTATTATCCCTCCTAAATATCCACCACGAATCCATTTCCAGCCCTAAATTTTCTCGTTCAATTCTCCTATATACTCTCCATTCACAATGGTAATACTCTTTTCCTTGCACTTTTGATCTTTATCAGTAGCAGTTAAAATGCATTTATAAATCCCATTGCGAAGAATTGTTTTTACTATTTTTCCTTTCATCACTTTTGATTTTGGTGTTTGATTAACGATCTTCAAGTTTATGAAGTATAGAGTGGAAATTGGAAACCCTAGGTTATTATTTAGTTCGTTTTGATTATTCTTTTTTGTTCATTTTTAATTTTGTTTATGAGATTTTAGATCTGATTTTGTTGATTTTGAGCGTTGATCTCTGAATTTTTCAGTGATTATAGTTTGTAGTTTTATGATTTCTGATTGATTTAGTATTGATTTTTGGGGTATATTTTAGATGGTTTCACATAAATATAATTGATTCTAGTGCTATTTGTTTTTGGGGGAAATCATTATTATGTGGGATAAGTAACATTAAGATTATGGGAAATACCTGCTTGTTTTATAAGGCAAATGATCGGATAATTTTCTGCAACTTTTGAGGTTATTATTATAATTAATTTTTAGAGGATTAATTTTATGATTAATTCTGTGGGATACAATTTGTTGTGATTTGAGTCCAATATGTCAGACCTAAGAAGTCAGGGAACTTTATTGGATTGATGCAACTGAGATTTTGATTTGCATTTGAATTGAATTGCACTATTTCTTCAAATGAAAAACCCCCATTTTTCGCATATAAGGGGACATTTGGAAGCATACCATTATTATTTACAAAAGGGTGAAGTTATCCAATTGAACAACATTAGAGAAAAAAACGTTTTTTTCTTTAAACTTCTGTATTGGGTTTTTTGCATTCCGTTTGTGACTCTGGTTATATTTAGAATGAGAAAAGAAAAACAAAGCTTTGCAGTGGTTTTAAAAGTATTGCTGTAGTGGAAAGCAAATGAAATTGAGAACAACGTATTTTGAATTAAAGAAAATTGAATTACAAAGTTAACATCAGAAACATTACAATTTAAAGCTTAATTAATAACAACCCACTAAAATCATGATCCTAAGACTACACCATGATCACAAACATGAATAACAAAAATAACCAACATACAAAAAACAGGAACGACTTTGAAATAGTCAACTAAACAACATTTATAACTCCACATCAGCAGTCCTAAACACATCTTCTAACACTCTTCCTTGCTTTAGGAGCTGCAAACACCAAGTTTTGTCCTCAGAAATTTAAACTTGCTAATTGGCAGTGGTTTGGTGAAAATATCAGCAACCTGATCTTCTGTTTTGTAGTAAATAAGAACAACATCTCCATCTTTCTGTACTTCCCTTAAGAAGAATAACTTAATGTTAAAATGCTTAGTCTTCCCATGAAACACAGGATTATGAGAGATTGCAATAGCAGCTTGATTGTCGACAAGAATCTTCGTGCTTTTCTTCTGCTCCAAGTTAAGATCGATTAAAATCTTTCTCAGCCACAAAGCTTGATTAACAGCAGTTGTTGCAGCAGCAAACTCTGCTTCAGCAATGGATTGTGCTACAGTTTCTTGCTTTTTCGAGCTCCATGAGAAAACACCAGAACCAAGTGTGAAACAGTAGCCTGTAGTGCTCCTCATATCATCAATGGAACCTCCCCAATCACTATCTGAGAAACCAACCAACTTGAACTCTTTGCTCCTCGTTAATTTAATGCCAAAATCACATGTGCCTTTGACATATCTACAGCCTTGAGATGACATTCGCTTGCACAGTGCATAAACCGAGGCAAAATGCTTACAGCATTCAAAATGTCAGGCCGAGTTGCTGTGAGATACATCAAGCAACTAATCAGACTTCTAAAATATGCTTGATCAATATTGTATGTTCCATCTTCTTTACATAGCTTTTCCTTTTAGTTCATAGGAATGCTCATTTCTTTGCGTTCTTCAAGTTTAAACTTCTTCAAAATCTCCTTAGCGTATTTCTTCTGACAGATGAAGACTTCATGTTCATTTTGTTTAATTTCCATTCCAAGAAAGAAGGTCATCAAACCGAGATCTGTCATCTCTAAAACCTCCATCATTTCTTGCTTAAACTTCTCCACAAGACTTGTGTTGTTTCTTGTCACGAGCAAATCATCCACATATAGTGAGATGATAAGAATATCAGCTCCATTGTGCTTGACATACAATTTTGATTCAGATAAGCTTTTAGCAAATCCCAAGTTCTGCAAATGTTCATCAATTCTGTTGTACTAAGCTCTTGGAGCTTATTTCAATCCGTAGAGTGCCTTTTTAAGAAGATAGACCTTGTCTTCTTCTCCTTCCTTTAGCTTTCCGGTTGCTCTACATAAATCTCCTCCTACAGAAAACCATTCAAGAACGTTGACTTGACATCTAACTGGTACCACCTTCCAATTCTTTTGTGCTGCAATGGCGAGTAAGAGTATGATGGTATCGAGTCTAGCTACTGGTGCGAAGGTATCTGAGTAGTCCACACCAAGTATTTGAGCATATCCTTTGACCACTAGTCTAGCTTTATGCTTATTGATTGAGCTATCAGCATTAAGCTTGGTTCTGTACACCACTTGACTCCAATCACCTTTCTGTTTTGGGGTCGATCAACCAACTCCCATGTTTTGTTCCTTTCAATCATGAACAACTCCTCCTTCATTGCAGCAATCCAATTTTGATCCATCTTGGCTTCTTCATAATATGCAGGTTCACACACAAAAACGTTGCATCTTTGATAAACATCATAAAGCAGTCTTGTGCCTCTGACAGGAATTTCATCCACCATCCCATCTTGCCAGTCTCCTATGCTTTGTTCTACTGTGTCCGAAATAGGAAACTTGAGCTTTGGCTCTTTTGAGGTTGGATCCATCTCCGTCGCATCATCCCAGTTCCACTCTTCATCTTCTATAAAGTGCACGTCCCTGTTTATAACAATTTTTCCTGTTTGTGGTTGGAAAACTTTATAAGCTTTTTTAATAGGGCTATAGCCAATGAAGATGCCTAGAAGTGCTCTTTTATCTAGTTTTTCTCTCTTGATTTGTGGAACATGAGTGAAGAACAAACATCCAAATATTTTAAGGAAATTCAGAGATGGTTTATAACCATACCGTGCCTCAAAGGGTGTGTGATCCTTCACTGCTCTGGTGAGAAGCCTGTTTTGCAAAAAAAATGCAGTGTTTGCTGCTTCGGCCCAGAACTGCTTTGGTAGGTTCTTCTCATGTAGCATACATCGTGTCATCTCCAATATGAATCTGTTCCGTCTCTCACTTACTCCATTTTGTTGCGGAGTGTATGGAGCGGTTAATTGATGTTGAATGCCTTCTTCCTCACAAAATCGGTTGAATGATTCAGAGGTGTACTCCTTGCCATTGTCTGATCTAAGAGTTTGAGATTCTACCGCCACTCTCATTCTCAACTCTGAGTTTAAAGTTCCAGAAGACTTGAGCCACCTCTGACTTGTGCTTCAAAAAGAAAATCCAACACATATGGGTGAAATCATCAATGAATGCAGCATAATAGAGACTACCTTTCAGAGAAGGCGTTCTTTGTGGGCCTGCAATGTCCGTACGAATCAATTGCAGCTTCTTTGATTCTCTCCATGTTGCTTTGGGAAATGGTTTCCTGCTTTGTTTTTCAAACTGGCATGCTTTGCAGTTTGGAATGTGATGATCAAGTTCTGGAAGGTCATTTGCTATCATCTTGGACTTCATGTGCAACAGCCCCTGATGATGATAGTGCCCGAGCCTCTTGTCCCATACTTCTGTGATATTTTCTTTGATTGGGAAAGCAGTTTGCTCCTCTTCTAATGGATTTAAAACAAAGCTTTTTCCTTTCATTTTTACTTTGAAAATATCTTGGCCAACTGCATCTTTAATCAAGCAACTTTTGTCTTCGAACACAACTTTATAACCCTTTTCAATTAGTTGTCAAACACTTCACAAGTTTTGATCAATTTCAGGGGCATACAACACATCAGAAATGGAACTTTGTACCTGAACAGCTAGAAATTGAAACTGTTCCTTTTCCTTCCACAGTTATGTACTCATCATTTCCAATTCGAACCTTCGACGTGTCTGTGCTCCTTAGTTCCCTAAATAGCTCCTTGTCATGTGTCATGTGTTTAGTACAACCACTGTCCATAAGCCAATTCTCACTTGATTCGATGCCAGAGAAACATGTAGTCACGAACAGTTGATCCCCCTCCTCTTGATCAACAATCTGTGCCTCTTCACCGTGTTGTTGATTTTTGTTTTTGCAGATTACAGCTTCATGCCCCATCTGGTTACATTTGGTGCATTTGGCGTCTGGTCTTCTCCAGCATTTAAAATATGGATGAGATTTTCCACCACAATGTTGGCATGGAGGATGAGATCCCTTTTTGTTTCCAGCTTTGCTCCTGTTGTTGTTGGCCATGAATTCTCCATTTGGGCCTTGATGCCTTTTGCCCATCTTTTTCTTGTTTGCCCATCTTTTTCTTGTGGTTTCTTGCATTCTCTTGATGCTTGACAGATAAGGCACCCTCAACATAATTTTCCTGCCTCATAGCTCTTCTTTGCTCCTGAGCTAGTAATGCATTCAACAGCTCTGCCAGTGATTTTTGACATATCCTTAGTATTTTGTAAGGATGTAATTGTGGCCTCAAAATTTTCAGGCATCGTTACAAGGTTTTTTTCAACAATCCTTGATTCTGGCAGAGACGAGCCGAGTAGTATGACTCGGCTTGCAATGTTAAGCAACGTGTCAGAATACTCTTTGATGGATTCAGTCTTCTTCATCTTCTGCAACTCAAAGTCATGTACCAGGTTCAACACTTGCATCCCTCGGATCCTTTCATCTCCTTCGTATTCGGTCTTGAGATAATCCCATATCTCCTTTGCTGACTTCAGAGACATGATACGAGTGAAGATGGTGGATGAGACTGCAGCAAACAAGTTGGCCTTTGCCTTTGATTTCTTTGTCTTCTTTTTCTTCTGCGCTTTGATCTGTGCCATGGTGGGATTGTTCGGAAGTGCAGGGATTTCATAGTCATCCTCCACTGCTTCCCAAAGATCCAAAGCATCCAAGTATGTCTCCATGCGTACTGCCCAAATCTGGTAGTTATCTCCGTCGAACACCGGCGAAGGAATTGAGGAGAAACTGGCTTCGACTTCCATGACGCGTCAAACTCACACACAGATCCCTTAAGAAGAGGGCTCTGATAGCAATTGTGGTTATATTTAGAATGAGAAAAGAAAAACAAAGCTTTGCAGTGGTTTTAAAAGTATTGCTGCAGTGAAAAGCAAATGAAATTGAGAACAACGTATTTTGAATTAAAGAAAACTAAATTACAAAGTTAACATCAGAAACATTACAATTTAAAGCTTAATTAATAACAACCCACTAAAATCATGAACCTAAGACTACGCCATGATCACAAATATGAATAACAAAAATAACCAACATAAAAAAAAAAACAGGAACAACTTTGAAATAGTCAACTAAACAACATTTATAACTCCACATCAGCAGTACTAAACACATCTTCTAACAGTGACATACAAAACAAATATTGGTTTTATCAATTGTTCTTCCTNCTAAACACATCTTCTAACAGTGACATACAAAACAAATATTGGTTTTATCAATTGTTCTTCCTATTCAAAAAGAAAATAAGAGATTGAAAGACATTGCATCTCAGTGCTTGCTTAATGTGAATCCAAACAACGAATAACACAAACAATTCGGAACTGATGCAATTTCTGTTGAGGGATTACCATGCTGCGTAACTAGATTGGAGCATCATAATGCTTTTTCTTTGTGATTTGTTGCGTATCAGCTTGTTTAAAATGGGTGGCCCTTGTTAGCTTGTTATTATCTTTCATATCAGCTTGTTTACAGCGATGTATTGAATCTTTCTTTTTCTTCATTGGAACATATTTTAGCGGAAGATCGAGCAATTCTGAAACATGCATGCACATCTCAATTTCATGTTGATTCTATTTAGATCTTGAATCAATTAATTTCAACCTGCCAAAATTCTCTCTATTTTTCTTTGAATAGAGCTAGAAATAAATTATGTGTGCAATTATAAATTATGTTCTCTTTTTCTTTTTCATCATCGGAATATATTTTAGCGAAAGATCGAGCAATTCTGAAACAGGCATGCATGTCTCAATTTAGTCATGTTGATTCTAGTTAGATCTTGAATCAAATAATTTCGTCCTGCCATTCTCTCTTTTTCTTTGAATAGAGGTAGAAATAAATTATGTGTGCAATTATAAATATTCAACTGAAAGTTCTTTAGAGATGTACAATTATTATCACTATAATCCTTGTCCAAAAACATGGAGCACTGAAAAAGATTCACTTTAATGGTTTGAAATGATTTTGAGATTTCGATCAATTGGGGTTCATGATAGGATCAATATTCAAAAAACAAAGTCTCTGACCAAATTATCCTTCCCCTTAAAAGCTCTAGCCTTTTTTTGTCCAATTTCCAATTTCCAAATGAGCCAAAATATACAGATTGGAGCTGTATACAATATTAGATTCCCCTCAAACATCCTTCCTCTACTGACTATATAATCTTTGCTTGAACAGATGCCCGCCTTCTGTTTTGGACATTCTCCTCCTAACCCTTGTTCTTGCTCTTACAATTATTGCATGTGTAAATGTTTGCTCTTACCTGTCTTTCGTATTTAGCTTCTACTTTCTCGATCTTCGAGATTCTGAATTCCATAGAGCACTATTAACTGAAGCACATGAATTTGGTATGGTTATATTTATGACTACAGGGGAATTTTTTATGAAATTTTCTAAATGCACATCATGTGCAACATTAAGCTAGAAGATAGACTATGTGCTCTTGTCCCATTTTATATATTTTTAAATTACTGATTCTCGAGGATACTTTGGGACACTCCTTAGTCAAGTGTTCAACATGCCATGTACTGTATCCTATATAAAAAATTATAAAAATGAAGAAGATGTAATGAAAGAATTTAAAATTTATAGAATTAAAATGACGTGTCCGTGTCCCCTACTTTTTTCGAAAAATCAGTGTTGGCTTGTCGTGTCTTGCGTGCAACATAGTTCTTTAGTTTTCTCCTTTCTCCTCGATTCCGTGTTGGAACGTTGACTTGGCAACAAACTTAAATTATGACTTGGTAATAAACCATGACCTAATTTTTTCTGTATTACTGTGTTTCACTAGATTTAATACACCAACACCTTTGCTTCCAAATTTATATTCTTCGTTGATATCTGGTAATAGCTTCACAACTAGTAATTTGTGGCCAAAAAATGCTGCAGCGCTTTTTGACACACATAACATCGCCACAATCGCTTCTTTGATCACTAAAAATATGTTTGATTATCCATTCAGTTTTTATGTAGTAAGTTGGAATTCATGTGTGAATTTTGAAAGCAGTTAGCTGCTTAAAGAACTGCTACTTGCCTCTGCATGAGTTTAAAATAGTCGTTAATTTACCTTGAACCAAAACACTAACATTATTTGGAATCATCATTTCATGCGTTTTTAATAATGTTGTTGTTTTATAAGACTGGTGTTTGGAGACAGTGCCCTCACTCTCTTCCTTAAAAATGAGTGACAAATATTGTCAAGAAGATAAAAACGGTGGATCTTTTCTTACTTGCCTGCAGTACAACATTTCTTTCTTAAGTCCCATCAAATCAAGTATTTCTAGTGCACGAAGTCAATTTCTTAGTTCTTAGGCCCTAACATCACTTGTGTGTTTAGGCTAATGCAGTGTCTGGAATGGCCGTGCACGATGACTGTAAACTGAAGTTTTTGGAGTTAAAAAGCAAAAAGAACATATCGTTTTATAGTATTCAAGATCGAGGAGAAGCAAAAACAGGTTATTGTGGAAAAGCTTGGTGAACCAAGTGAAACTTATGATGACTTTACTGCTAGCCTTCCTGCTGATGAGTGCCGATATGCAGTGTACGATTTTGACTTCGTGACCGAAGAGAATTGCCAAAAGAGCAGGATTTTCTTCATAGCATGGTAACTATCCTGGCTAACAGATTTAGTTAAAATGTCAATCACCACCTTTTTTCATTTTGCTAACCATTGGTATCTCCTTTGTCCCTGTATTAAGGTCTCCCGACACGTCAAGAGTAAGGAGCAAAATGATCTATGCGAGCTCCAAGGACAGGTTCAAGAGGGAGTTAGACGGCATTCAGGTGGAGCTCCAGGCAACTGAGCCCACTGAAATGGGTCTTGATGTTCTCAAAAATCGTTGCAATTAAACATTCTCCAGAGTTGAAGCACCGTATGATGCTATAAGCTCTTTGGTCTACTTGCAAGAAATGTTAATAGCTCGGGAAACTGTGTTACGCCTAAGCTATTATATTGGTTTCTTGTTGAGTTAAACCCTGTAGTCCATTCATTCTATACAGAAGTAAACGTCATTTTGATCATATTTTATGACTTCTGTTGTGGAATATATGTGGTGAATTTCAGGATAACAGCCGTCGAATTGGTTGTGGAAATGTGTTCCCGGCTGTTCTAATTCCTCTCATTCAAAATTGTTCTTGGACTTTTGTATAGCAGGTGTAGATGTTATGCTTTCCTTTCATTCGGGTAGGGTAGTGTCGGTCCTCTGATTTTAGGGACATTAATAAACCAACTTCAAATGTGGTCCTATAAATACTAAAATATATATATATAACAACAAAAAATAAAAATTTTTATTAAATAAAAATATTCAAAGTTACAAAATAATAATTTAATATTTTTTGATAAGTGTATTTTATACACTTATTTGGGCCTTTAAGTTCGAGTATGTATTGGTTATTTAGATAAGTTATGGTTTATATATAAACCAACTTCAAATATGGTCCTATAAATACTAAAAAATATATATAATAACAAATAATAATAATTTTTATTAAATAAAAATATTCGAAGTTACAAAATCATAATTTAATATTTTTTGATAAGTGTATTATATACACTTATTTGGGCATTTAAGTTCGAGTATCTATTGGTTATTTTGATAAATTATGGTTTATATATATATATTATGTTTGTTAGGTACAAATCGATATGAATGGCGGAATTGGAGAAAAGGTGTGACAAATGGTCCAATGTAAGAAATTCAAAGTGTGAGGAGTAAATGACAAATTCTTCAAAGTTTGGGGTCAATTGGATGAACAAAGAAGTCGAAAGGGTAAAATATAGTCAATGTACTCTCACATATCAATTTTCAACAAAAAAAGTTATGCTTCGAATTTGGTATGTTATCTTTTGCATACTTAATAACTTATGGAATGTCCAGAATGTGGGACAACTTGTTTTTATCATTGAAGAAATCTAGCAAGAGGCGAACACGTGATTCTACAACAAGATTTGAAGTTTTAAAGTTTAGATTGAAGTGCATGAAGTCAAGTTTTTGAGTTCTACATCGATGTTATTGTTTCACATGATGCATTTTCATATCTTTTGTGTTATTTTAATATAAAATGCTAGGCTAAACTTCTTATGTATTAGATGAATGATAAAATATATTGATTGTCGTTTTTAACTTTGTTAGGTTTTAGATGTTTTGTAATTGGCAATTCTATAAACAAAAGGATTGAATTGTAATTTGTTTAAAAAGTCAAGGAGTAATGTGCAAATAGTTGAAAATATGGTTATTAGGCTTAGGGTTCAAGAATGGCAAAAGAAGAA
>CAIGRN010019198.1:0-12927 GCA_903798345.1 Fraxinus anomala
TGTTTGTAAAGCATGGTCCTTACTTCTGGATAGCCCTAGGTCTTTAAAAAACGTCCCAAGATTTGTTTCCATAAAAGTTGGAATCAAATTAAGAAATTGAAAATTAAATCCCGATTAGCCTGGGCAGCCGCCTAATAGAAAATGGGGCTGCAACCCAGGCATAAAAATTGGCTACTATTATTGAAGTCTAGGGTCAGACGACCGTCCGACCAATATAACTGGACGGTTGCCCAATTATAAAAATTTCGTGAATTTTCCTTTCAGTCATTTTCTTTATTCTTTTTTTCATTTTGGTCATCTGCATAAAATTACTTCAATTTTAGTGCTTCAACTTTTACTCAAATAAATATTAGTCCCCAAACTTCTATCCATTGACCAATTGATCCTTCTTTCTTTTCCAATTGTTTAGAAACGGATCCAAAACTGAAATAAAATAAAATAAATCTAAGTTAAGTAAAATTCAATATAAAAACGATATAAAAAGCTTAGTAATATGACTCCGAATAAATGCACAAAAATGCACTTATCAGTGACTTTCCAATAGTATTCTCATTTACATTCAATGGAGGATAAGCATTTATAGGGCGACTTTTAGTGGCTTTTTACAATGATTTCGACGTGGGAGAAGTCAGCACACGTCTTTGGCTTTGGCTGTAGAGAAATCCCATTCCAAATTTTTTATTTTTGTAATCATTAATTTCGTTCTTCTCTAATTAGTAATTACAACTCTTTTCCCTCGTGATTTTTTTTAAAAATTTATTTTATTGAGGAATTAATTATTTTTCTATCTTGTTTTAGTTAATAAAATTAGAAAGCTCTTCAAATATTTCAATTAAAAATATTATACTATTATTTTCTGTTTGAAAATACATTTTTTTATCTTTTTTTAAGCTTTCGATTCCACTCTTTTAACCCTTGATCCTTTCATTTTTTGAGTCAATTTTAGATTTGGGTTTTTAAACATTGTTGTATCTAGACCACACACACTTGTCTAGCCCAACAAAGCAACATAAAAGAAATAATAAGATAAGGAATGTGACTAAATTTGGTGGATATAAAAGAACAAAACGTATATATAATATATATATCACAACATTCTATTCTAAATTTCAGCAAAGTAGTTATTCTCTCCATTCTCATCTATGTGACCATCTGGCTACAAGAACAAAACGGGATCTTGGCTGGATTGATATTGTTTATCTTCTTTCGCTACAACCAGTATACATTATTTGTTGCTTAATATTGATTATTTAGATGAATTTTTATTCATTCTTGAGTATATATTGGTTTCTAGGTAAAAATCTCGACTTGGAAGTGATTTAAGCAAAAGAAAGAGTTTTGAAGCATATTTGGAGCATAAATGGTGCAATTGGAGAGTTGCCGATACTTTATTGGAAGTTTGGATAGTTGAGTGGATGACTTAATTTGTTTTTGAGATCAATTCCGACTAGAATTGGACAAAATAAGAACTTTGGGATCACCTGAACATTCTTGGAACTTCAAGGATAAAAATTGGAAGAAATTAAAAGTTTAGGGATCAAACTAAAGAGGTTTAAAAGTTGAAGAACCTAAATTTAGCCCCTGTTTGAAACCCATTTTATTTCTCATTCTTCATTTCAACCACACATTTTATCCATAAAATAATATTACATATAAACCCAAAAATTCTCCTTACTTTTTAACCACACAATCTTCCATCAATCACTATTCCAAAAAAAAATTTCTACCCAAAATGGGTGTCAAACAGGGGCTTAAGGGTGAAATGACAAAAAAAAAAGTATTAATGTTTTAATCACTATTTCAGAATTTTTTTTTTTACCCAAAATGGGTGTCAAAGTTAGATTTAGCTAATATTTCCCTCCGATCTCACGTAGCCCTTCAAAGGCAGGTCAAGTCAAAAGAGCCAATTTTATTGAGTAACATTATTTAACAACATTGGACACCTATTTAAGTGACATTAAATGAGAAATACAATTAAATGAGTCACTTAATTTCACATTTTATTAATTTTTTTACACGGCACCACTTAGGTTTATATTGTGGTTCTAGATAACCGTCACGAAATTTATCTTTCGATTTAAAATACCGCAAATGCATAGTTCATTAAAAAATAGTAAAATGGATTTTGAGTCCAAAAATCGTTCCCAAAGAGATTGTACTATTCGAATTAACTTAACTTTAACCGAAATAATTGAAATTTATGAGTTTTTTATAACTAAATTGTAATATAATAATCTACTTGCATTCGACCCAACTTAACTAAAATAAATGCAAGGTTTTTAAAAATATGATGATAAAAAGCGTACTAGGATCCCGAATCCCCTTATATCAATCTCATTTAATCCCAAAACTTATAAATTTGATAACATGATTCAATTATGAAGATTAATATTCCTAATTTGTTTAACAATCTCTGTCAAGTATAATTAAACATATTTTTATATGTAATTCGACTATATTTCTATGATTAATGTGAACATGTAAAAATACATTAAAAATTTATGAATAACCAGTATTATTAAACCAGACCTGACCAGGTCGGTCTAACCGAAAAACTGATGAACCGGGCATCAGGCTGGGCTGGGTAAGGCCATTTGGTCTGAAAGTAAGTGACCCGATTTTTCAACGATTTTACATAAAAACCGCCGACGCAGTCAAGCTTAGTTGACCGGGTTTGAAAATTTCTTTAAAATGCTTGGTCCAAGGAATTAAGCTTTCAACCTCAGAAAAATTACCCCCAGCACACCACTGGGCATACAGTAATATTGTACTTTACTACAATAATCTATATATAACCCTGTAATTCTGAATATCTTAAAAAATTATAGTCAAATATTTCACTTTATTCTATATACGTATTATGTATTGAAAGATTAATTTTGATTAAGATGAATTGAATGTCTAACAAAATTTATAACTTCGAAATATATAAATAATTAGTGACAATTAACTTAAAATCTTTAATTTTATCTCAAAGAATTTTTTTATATTTATTTTAAATTTTTAAGTAATGACTCATCGATTTGACCACTGATCCAGCGGTCCCAACCACTAATCTTAGACCTAGGACAACAATCGGGTCAATGTTTGGGCCGAGTTTAATAACTATGATGAATACTTAAAGATCACGTAAGTATAGCGATATATTTATATCCCTTATCGGACTTTAGGACAATTGACATTATGTATAACTTATTTTCAATCTTTCGAAGGTAAAGCAAGCCACAAAACTCATACAAAATGGCCCTTCCGCGAATATTTTCTTTTCAAGCCTATATACATATCTCATTGGCTCACTGTAACCCAGCATCTTCATTGCATTGTCTAATAGAAATCGATTGAAGAAATCTGGTTCCACTAATCAAGATAGCTGATCTTACCGTGTTCATACACGTAATTTCGCATTTTGCGAAGAAGAATCCCACCATGATTCATCCGGATCGTGAAATAAGTGGAGTTCTCTCCTGAAAAGGGAAAAAATTACACAAGTCCAATCTGAACAAAAAATATGGTTATCACTATACACATCCCTACATATTCACTACAAAATTCTGTCCATTTCATGTAATTTTTGAAAACCCTACCCAGTGCATTCATCACAAACATCGAAATCACAAAATCGAGAAATACAATGGATTTTAGTGCTTCTTCATAACGATCACAACATTCAAATACATGGGTTTCTCACAAATACTATGTTTTGTACAATTTTACTCTAACTGGCAAATGCAACACTTCCAAAAACGTACCATAAACGGGCTCGGGTAGCGATCCTCTCAAATGGTACTCATATCCGACATCTCCGTTGTCAGGTTCTCCGGCTTCAGGCGAGTTCATTGTGGATAATTTTTCGAAAATTTTTGATCTCTTCACAAAGGCCGTCATGTACTTTCCAATTTGAAACTGAAGATGGAGGTTAGTGGATACAATGTATGGACGAATTTCCCCTTCCATATTTTGGTAAAAAGTGGTCAATATTTTTTTGTGGTCGACTGATGGAGGTTTGGGCAGAAACCGTTCGAAATGGCCTCATCTAAAATGTTTGGAAAGGTTATGGGTGACAACTGCAACAAATCAAATATTTGGAGAAAGTCTGCTAATGTTTAAAAGGTTTGGGGCTGCAATTATTCCTTAAATTTATGTCAATCTTTCAGTATTTAAAAACGTGCTTTGAATGTCAAAAATAAATAAGATTCAAATATTAAAGGTTCATGATATAAAGTTCATCGTAATCCAAATACTAAAAATATTTAGTTACTCATAAATAAAAGTGAAAAGATATCCCAAATAAATTCAAAACGTAATTAATTTTCCTATTTGTGTGCCTTCCTTCCGTCTTCTGATGTTGGCTTATGCGTGCGCGCGTGTGTGTATATATATCATTGGTTGCGTTTTCTACTCCTTTTTATTCAATCAGTAGGGATGACAACGGGGTAGGGTAGAGCGGGGGTCCTTTTCCCGTTTACTACCCCGTTTAATTTTTTTTTAAAAGTTTTTGATAATTTATTTTTATTGCCCTCATTCATTAGATTTAAACAAATAATTCTAATTGCCATTTTATATTAGAATTAATGAAATTTTCAATTTAAAGTATTGAATTCTAAAAAAAATAAAAAATTAAACGAGGCGGAGTGGGGAGCCCGTTACCCGTCCCCACCACGGGGCAAAATTTCCCGTCCCGATACCCGATTAAGCGGGTTATCCCCGCCGCGTTCAGATATCAGGTTTGTCGGATTTTTTTGCCCATCCATATTGTTAGCCCCTTAAAGGTTGATATGCGCAATGGTGTGAGAATATCTTGCACTCATGCTAGGATGTTGCAGAAAGATGTGTTGATGATGCACATTCCGATTTTGGGGCAAGGAAAATGTGGGAATGATGCTTCAGTTTAGCCAGTGTCAAAGTGTTACAGATTGGCAATGCATGAGTTGATTCAACTTGCTGTTTGTGGGCAAAGTGTTGCAGATTGGCAAGGCATGGGCTGATCCAGCTTGCTGATTACTGGGCTGAAGTCCACAAATTCGGGTGTCCAAATTGGGTACATGTGCTGGGTAGTTTTCGGAGTCCATACTAGTGGAAAGTGTGGACAGTTGCTGAAAATAGTTGTGGAATACGGTTTCTGACATGTTCTAGCCAACTTAGTTGGTTTATCCTTTTGGCAGTTAAAGATATTAACTGCACACGAGTTTTGATCTATAAATAGGGGAAGGTCTGGTTGATGAGAAATAGAAAATCATGGTGTGTTGCTTCAGTATATATTCGTGTCTTGTATTATTGTTGAGTAATAAAATAAGTTGGGTTTACTCGTAATACTGTCTTCCTTTACATTTCGTGTGTGTGCATTGTGCAAATAGATTGGCTGATTGGATGGAATTTCAGTGTCATCATAGACGAAAAATTGGTTTAAATATTTTACTTGGATTTCGTCCCTGTGATACCTATCCATCAGCCGCCAATCCCTATATCTTTTTCCGTGCATGTGTGTATATATCTTCCAGCGGCCCAATTCTTTTGTGGAAAATGGAATCCAATTCCTTTTATAATTTCAACCATCCACTTTTTTCCATTCCTCCCCCTGTTTGCGTGTCCTGTATGCAGCCGCCAAGCTCTTTTCCAATTGAGAGTCCAAAAGGATAACAATTTCCTTGCAATTGGACTTTTATCCCATTTTCAATTGGTTTTTAAGCCCAATTTGATTGTTGTTAATTCCTCCAGCCACTAATTTTTCTTTTTAAGAAAGTAAAATTATGTTTTATTCCAAGCATGAAATTTGTACCAAAAAAATAAATTTTAGACAAATCATTTGCCTTGAAATTATTTGTATGGAAATTATTAATTAAATGTGTTTGATTGATTTAGTTTTCAATTTAGAAAATAGTATATTTGTTCATTTTTTATTGGTGGATAGACGAGAGAGAGAGAGTAAATTACCTGAAAAATAAAAATCACCTCACCCTAAAGAAAGTATTTTCTTTATTTTCAAGATAAATATTAGGGGTGTGCATGGTTCGGAGAACCGAACAAAACCTGAATTTTTTGGTATTTAATAAATGGAACTGTAGGGTCCAAATTTAATTATGGAAATTCAATTCCCGGGTTTCGTACAATAATTAATTTTTTTAATATTACAACAACGCTATATTAATTCAACTATGACATTCAATATTAACTCTTACAAAATAACGTAGTCCAATCTCGTGATATCTTTTGTATATCACTTTATTGAGTTCTTTATATATTCGACTGTTAAAATCACATAAAGAGAAAAATGGCGAGTTCACAATAATAGAACGACAAAAACGATACTACTGTAGAATAAGAGATTTGTGTAAATATTAGGTCAATTTGATTAAGTTGGGTTTGTTTGGAAATTAGAAATAGTAAAATCATATTTCAGGTTTGAACTAAATTAATTAATTAGCAAATTTATTTTAAAAATAAAATAATTTGACTAATTTAAGATTAAAAAATTTAAAAAAAGATAAGAGAGATTTGGTTCTTATTTGATTTTTCAGTTTTTAGTCTAGAATCGAGAACCGAACCAAACCCGTCATTCTCAATTCAAATACTCATTCGGGTATTTAACTTAAGAATAATTGCTTGGTTCAATTCGGGTCCGGTGCGGTCCGATTTGGTTCGAAAGTTTTGTTCAACCCTAGACAATATGGTCACGTGACTAAAAGTATGAAAAATATTTTCCGTAGATAAATTGGCAATCAAACAACACAAAAGCACGAAATTAGGTGAAAAAACACATTTTTCATGAAAAATATTGACAATCAAACGCACCCTAATTTATTTAGAATTTGATTGCAATTTACTTTCCATGTTTAAAGCTTATCTAATGTGGTGTTTGTCCTTAAATTTCTGACGTGTAGAATTTGATGGGGTTAATACCCTAAATAGTCACTAAAATTTTTCAAAAGTTTCAAGGAGGTCACCGAACTTCAAAATTTCTCTAATTAGTCACTGAATTTTGCAAAAAGTTCCTAGGAGGTCACCGAACTTCAAAACTTCCCTAAATAGTCACTGAACTTTGCCAAAAATTCTCAAGAGGTCACCGAACTTTGCAAATTTGGACGCCATACATAAATAGTTCAGTGACCCCTTATGAAATATGTATGGCGTCCAAATTTGCAAAATTCGGTGATCTCTTGGAAATTTTTAGCAAAATTCAGTGACTATTTAGGGAAGTTTTGAAATTCGGTAACCTCCTAAGAATTTTTTGCAAAGTTCAGTGACTAATTAGAAAACTTTTGAAGTACAGTGACCTCATGAGAACTTTTAAGAAAGTTTAGCGACTATCTACGGTATTAACTCAAATTTGATCCCAAAATTGTAGCTTTTATTCTATTTCATTATTCTTCCTTTTCAATTGCTTTTGAATGGGTCCAAAATTAAAACAAGAGAAGCCGATCTAATGTCGTGCTTGTCCTTTAATTTCTGACGTGTAGAATTTGATCCCAAAAATTTTAGCTTTTATTCTATTTCGTCATTCTTCCTTGCTTTTGAACGGGTCCAAAATTGAAACAAGAGAAAATTAATCAAAGTTAAGTAACTATCTGCACATTCCAGTAACTATCTGCACATTCCAAATGCCTGCAAATCCTGTCAAGGTTCGCATGTGATGCCACCACAATGCAACAAAAATTCTAAAGTTGCCCCCCACTTTTACACGATCAGAAACTGAAAATCAAGCCATGGAAATCTGGGGGTGGGTGTGTGGGGTGTAAACAAAAAGTCATCCACTCGTCAAGTTGCCTTTGGTCCATAAACTTGTGGCATTGGCCAGTCAATAAAAATCGTGCTATCAACCTTCCGTTGTGTGATGGCAAATCTTAACCAGCGAAACTGACCGATTTTCTCTTTACAGATAAAGTCAGTTCTAAGCATTTCTTGAGTTCAATGTGCTTTTGTGTACCTAAGCATGCATTTTACGCACTTCTGTGCCTGGTTGGCAAGGCCCTTTTTCATAGGCTGGGCTATTGAAGTGGTAACTTCACTCTTTTGGAGGGAACCCTTTGGAATTTTGTTTCCATCCGAGCTCAAATGTACTCAAAAAGTCTTCTTTGTTGGCACAAGATCGTTGATGATATTGTTTCTTTTTGGATTATCACATTCCCCCGTCACAAATAAACAGACATTCTTTTTATTTCTATATACTTGTTTCTACTTTTTCAAGAAATAGAGAAAATACTAAGTTTATTGGAGTGGCACAATTTTAAAACTGTAACTTTTAAGATCGTAAGATAGACAAAGGGTCTGTTTGGACAGAATTAAAATCTGATTTTAATCTAAATCAATGTCAAACAATCAATATTAACCACATCTTTTATGAGTCCATATAGTTTCAATCACACATTTCAAAAACTTCTATCAGAATACATTAAAAATCTAATTTCAAACACCCTCAAAATTTCATATTGCACGTACTCCTTCAAACCATGACAAAATGCATGACATTGGCCATCCTTAATTTTATTTACTTAAATGAAATTTAGTAGGAAATTCAGTATTTGGAATGATTTCTACGCAATAAGAATCTAATAGGATACCTTTAATATGCATTTTATTGTTTAGAATATCATTTTATCAAAAAAGTGATTTCATGTATTGCATTCAAAATATTCTTTGTCTAGTCTAACTTGAATGGTTCAAAACCAAAATTGTTGCTCGACTAGAGTTATCTGAACTATTTAAGACTCATCATTCTTGACACTCAATTGAATAGTCAAGTCATGAGTCGAAAAAGTTAGAACTTCCATATCAATTCAATCTAAATTTCAAAATCATTTCACATTGCTTATCAAAGTAAAAGACTTTTACGTAGACCTTAAGCAATTATATTTGGTGTATATTTCGTTCTTGTTTTTAAGTGAATAATACATCGACTAAAGGTTGACCGAGCTAATAAACCAAAAAAACAACCAACGATGTATTTTCATTTTTTCCATCTTTTGTTCTATCATATTCTAAACACTGTGGATGAACCATTTAATCAATTCCTAAAAAAAGAAAGTTGTTACCAAATATCATGGGAATATAGAATTTACTAGTTAAGATCAATTCTTATTATTTCACATTTTGTGTTAAATTTATATTTAGCTCATGTTTGACGAGAATTAAAATAATATTTTTAGCAATTTTTAATAAAGGTTTATGAGATATATGATTAAAAAATTGTGAATTTCATTGCGTATGTGATTAAAATTTATTATTAAAGCTTTATTTCCAAAAATCTCAAGTCTATTTCATGTATGAGCTTATTGAACAGTGTGCTGATAGCTTCAATCAACAGTGCGCGCTTGAGCGACGACTGATTATCGTCAACGGAAGTTCACGAGGTCACTGAATTTTAAAATTGTCTATATTAGTCACTGAATTTTGAAAATTGGTGCGTAATGCAAAATTGGAAGAATTTGATTAAGTATCTAACAATATGCTTACAAAAACCAGAATTAATATGTAGGTCGTCCGTACGCAATTTCATGGAGACATAATCTTAAATTTCAAATCCCTCGACACAAATCGTTGATTTCAACTTCATGTCTCCTTACATTTGAAGTAGCCCCAAAATGACATTTAGTATTTTTTTTTTTTTATATAACAATAACGTGCCACGTCAGCCCATATCATTAGACATGTCATCAAATTCTTTCAATTATGCAAGTTTACAACTTTGAATTAGTGATAGATGTAACAATTTTCAAAGTTCAGTGATTAATGAGGACATTTTGAAGTTTAGTGATAATTTAGAGAATTAACTCTCAAATGGGGCATTTATTGAGATTCACAACTTTTAAGTCACATATAATTTTTATTAAAATTCATTAAAATCTTGATTTTAATTTATAAGTTTTCATTGTGGACCAAAATTAGTCACATAGAGGTCGTTGCCACGGCACTGTACCGCGTGGCGTCTTTTCGAAGAAGACACAAACATAACACTTGCTTTCGTCCTATGTGGCCCTCAACTAACGGCCACGTCAGAAAACTCATTTAGAAAATGGAGTAATTGACAACGGCGTTAATTGTACGTTAATTATTGTGGGCCACTTTAGTGACGTCGCATGTTTCTTGCGAGCCCCATATGACGACCACATGACTGCCGGTGGTGCTTTTGCGCACAGGTGATCAAAAGTGGGTCAGAATCCGGACAAAACGTGCCGTTCACACGATTGTAAAAGTGGCGCTAGCATCCCACTATCACTCTATAACTATTTCCTTTGGGAATGATGCTCCTTTGAAAACTCAAGGACAATGATGAAGAGATAAGTTGATACGATATATAATAATTGATTATTGTGTTTTTATTTTTTACAAAATTTGTTATTACGGGTCGATACGTATTTTCCTATTTTTTAATAGGTCTTTGACGACTTTGAACCTGTTTGTGTAGTATATTTGTTCATTTCATGACTACGACATTCGACTAAGCCTCTTTTTGAACCTCATTATAATTAATTTGAATAATAATATATTTTGTAATAATAATTTTTTGAAAAATATGTGATTAAAATAGAAGAAAAAATTTTAAATTTATGTGTAATATTATTTTATTAAAAAATGTGTAATTGAAAGAATAAAAAATAAATTTTTAATTTAATGGAATTGAAACACGGACTAAATAATGTTTCCTTTAATTCATAGTAAACTGCGATGGTGGCTGAGTTTATTAATATTCCTAGACCAATGCCATTTGTCATTTACCATAGATGATAAGTTCGATTACATTTATTTCAAATTTGTAAATTTAATTGAATATATATTTGTATTCATATATAGATAAGGGTGACAAAAGGGTCGAATAGCTCGTTGGCTCGTCTAGTCAAAACTTGACCCATGGACGAGACGAGTCCGAGCTCAAGCCAAGCCAGCTCGCGAACATGTCCACAAGCCAGTTCAACCCTTGAGCACAAGCCATGCTCTTGGATAGATGGGCCACCACTATATACATAGACATACGATGATCATTATTGATGGCAAATATTGTTTTGATTACAAATCTAATCATGAGAGGAAACAGAATTCAACGCATAACATAAATAGCCATCATCGAACTTAGAGAACTATTGTTATGCTTCCTCACTTAAGCTCTCACATGGCCATACTTGGACTTGGGGAAGTATTGTTATGTTGCGTTACTTAGGCTCCCACGTGGTTCAACCGATCCACCGAAGCCATGTGGCATCCTAGTGGAGTAGTATCTACCAGAGTCCAGATAAATCCGACCCACCGAAGCTCACTCTTATCGAAGCAATTTATGAAGCTGCCCTCCTCCCAAAGTTCCTTTGCTAAAGACAAATCTGTAGTCTAAATGAAACTTCTTTACCCAGGTGGCAGGGTTCAACGAAATAGAATCTGATGCTCAACTAAGGTTGTCAATGATTTATGTCTAAAGATCTTGAATTTATGAAATCATTTTAAAGTGATTGATTGAACTTTTGTAATGAGTAGAAAAGTGAATCTCGTTAGCATAGGTTATGAAATGGCTGCATCCTTTTTGTGACATTTAATGCGCCACATGCTAGTGAAATCAAAATTGATACCTATGATGTGATACTTAAATAAAGGAGATAAATTCACGTGTCCTCCCATCCAATGATTGCTATTTCACATATAACACTATAAATATCCCATATTTGTGTCATTTGGGGTAATGCAAAAATTTCACTACAAGTCAATTCTCTTTCTTTTTTGATGAATCCTAGGTTTTTAGTGTTTGATGTGTGATCTTGATTTTGAGTTTGATTCTTAGTTGGTCATTCGTGATCGTATAATTTATCTTATATATTTCGTCGGAACCTGAATATTTTTGTCTCGTTCTATAAAGTTTCTTTCACGTTCAATATTGTCGATTGACAATCGTTCCACGCTTGTTGAAATTAGTTTGAGAGAACGTGAGTGTGCCCAATATCTGTTATCCACGTCAACGGTGTAAAAAATGAAGTCAACAAATATCATTATCCATTCCTAAATTGCAATTTTCAATTTCTTGATTAATGGGCACCACATTTTTGAAACTAGGCTAGAGAAAAGTTAAAAAGGGATTCATCTCACGTCTTTTTCAAATTAACTAGTGATTTAGTTTCAAATTGCTAATTTAGCATAATATTTTTTGAAGTGACTATCGATAGTCTTTCTACGTGGCTATATATTGCGGTTTGTAATTTGAAATATAAGTCAATTAAAAAAATTATCATATTAATACATCAAATCACAAACAACCATACATGAGCCATGTAGAAAGACTACATATAGTCTTCACTGTGAATAATATTTTTTTTGTCTTATTAAGAAAAATAGCTCTCTTCTCCCTTTATCCTTTCACATACTCCTGAATAATTTGTCCTTCTCCTCCGAGTAATAATAATTAGAGAGTCGATAATTCAATTGGAAAAGTAGGGGATACATTTTATCAAATATTGTTTGCTACAGTAAACAATATTCACCACATATTCACTCAATAAAATATTCTACACACAAATCAATAAAATTACTTTACTTTTTAACCACAAATTCTCCAAAAAATACTATTCAAAACTCCATTTCTTCTCCCAAAATGGAAGACAAACAAGCACTAAATTGAAAAATTCGAAATTGTTGAAAAATTACGAAACAATTATTTACAAGTAAATCCGACTCTTGATAGTTGGGTTTGTTGTATTCCATTCAAACTATCTAGGTAAGGTTTGTAAATTGTAATTCTGAGTAGATTCTCTTAAATTATGTAACACTCTTTTGTTAGGACAACTTTGTCGCAATTCGAGCTTTCATGACTTAAAATTGGTTAATTGAAACTTCATGTAACAATGTTTTTTTAATAGGTGTTCAGTATCGTTTTAAATCTAATCTATTATTACTTGATCTCAATTGAATGTTGGATCACGATAACTTGACTTATCATATGGGGTCAATAAATTCACT
>CAIGRN010019202.1:0-40233 GCA_903798345.1 Fraxinus anomala
CAAATGATAAATACTAATTAAATTGGCATTCCAATTATGAAGGTACAGTGGGCATATAGTTAAATATGTAGGGGTAAATTTGGTAGTTAAAAGTTTCTCCACCATCCCCACTTTTAATATAATTGTAGATTATAGATGTACATATGTTAAAAAAAAAAAACTGCAAAACATCCGAGCCGGACTCGAGCCGGTCTGACGAGCCTTGGGAAAATATACGTGAGTGAAATATTGGATGGGCCCTGCATGCAACAAGACTATTATGGGATTTTAACAAGATAGCTCGATTGCTCCATTTGACAATTCTAGCCCAAAGTTAGGTAACGAATGCTGTTGTTTAACCGTTTAGAAAACGACGTTACATAAGGTGTTTTTCGTGGTTTCTTAGTATTGGGTTTGCGATGCTTTTTGAGGTGGGTGATTTGTGCGAATTAGCTGTCTCCCTTTTAATGAGTGGAAGAATCACTGATCAATTATCATAAAAGCAATTGGAATAGTCTGTCAGTCTATATCATTCTTCAATCAATATATATTCAGATAAAAAGGCATATTCATGTTCTGGGCCTCAAGCAAAAAGTTATATTACTTTGAACTATATATGTAGTGCTTAACAACCAAATACTTCAAAAATCAATAAAAAACTCAGCCACTATGCACTATTTTCTAATACAAATCTTTAGAATACTAGTGATGTCAAAATGAATAGTGGCTCAAGTGGGGCGACCTAACTAGTTAATATATTGGATCGAAATCAACCTAGTTAGTTTACTGTCAGTTTACGGGTGGTTCTGTGAATAATTGCATGTCGTACCGATTTAGATTTTCAGTTCAATGACCCATGAAGGCTAGTATGATCATCTAAATTCATTGAAAATTTTGTATTATTACTAGTGAATTTTACTTGTAAAATGCTTATTTACATTTCACGAGCAGTTCAACAATATAACTTCAAATGTATCGATGAGATTTAGTCTCTTTCCTCAATACTAAAGTATTCATAGGTCCATCGAATTCAGATTTTTTGACGAGGATTTGGGCTAGGTCTGGACTATATTTTTAGATGGATTGTCTTAGGCGGCTCCTTGTAGGCCGAAAGCTGCACGTAGTCATTCTAAACCTATCTATTCATCTTGACACTCCTATTATGAGTTTAAGTTATATATATTCACCCTAAGGTAAATGAGGAAAAAACACATTTGGTCGCCATTTAAGTCATTCTGCATGTTTGTTGGGCACTCTTCCAAAGTGGGTCAAATAAACTCCAATTATTCATTTGATATGAGGGTCTAATTGCAAAAAATTGTGTGGATGTGCTGTACACATTGTAGATGAAACAAGCAACTCCACTCGCTATGCTTTGTCTAGATTCCAGTGCTAAAAACAAGTATCCATAAATGTATTTGTCTTTGTAAGTTGACAATATTTGTTGGAAGTATGTGGGATCTCATTATAATCACTATTTTCGAATAAATAATTTACGTTATAAGTAGATAGAAATAAATTGTGAATAAGTGGACAATACTTGTTTTCATGAATTATGTGAATAAAAAGTGATTTGACGTTTAGAATACCTTGTTAAACAAAATTAGATTTAACTTACTATTTTGTAAATTGAAAATAATTCGAGCCAGATCGAATTCATACTATGTCCACAAGGCAATTTTTCTCTTGTTAGTACTCAAGCTTAAATAGAAAGGAAAAAAAAAAAAAAAAAAAAAATTATTCCTTATAAAAGTAGCACCTTAATCATACAGAACTAGTTATATATCTGGACATTGACATGAACATTGAAGTGAAATTTTAACATAAAGATATACTAATTTGTAAGATAGAGGAAGTAGAATCAAATTCTTTTATTGTAGTGAAAGTGTTAACGACCCTATATCATTCAGTATCAAGTTCGGGAATTCACTTCAAGTCAAGTCCATGGGACTCAACTTCATTTTAAGCATGCTCATATATTATTCATCTACATCACAAAAATACTCTAGCATCAACTTAAACACGATACCTCCATTTATGATACAAACCTAATGTAGATATTCCCACCACTTCACCCAAAAGTTATAGCTAATGACACAAATGCAATCTACCCCCCGTATAGCCCAGAATCAAGCTCGAAAATCTTCCAAGTCTAATCTGTCACGTCCATTCCTTTTCAAACACGCTCTTGCATTTCTTAGCCTTTCATAAGACTTTAGAATAAAAAACGTAGAATTGTTGGATAAATAGGTATAATATTTAAAAAATGCAACTATCAACAAATTAAAGCTTTTAAAATATAAAGATACAACTACAGATAAAAGTCTTTTAAAATAAAAAGATAACCATTAAAATTGTAAAATTATATTCTGTAGAACTAACATATTTATTTTTAAAGAACGAAAGCAATTTATCGAATCTTTCCCTTTTCAACAAAGGTCGTCTTAAAATAATCTTAAATTATAAAAAAAAACAACCGTTAAACTTGTAAATTATATAGTTTAAAACTTAAATTTTATATGTTAAAGAACAAAAAAAAATTAGCCTCTGTTTGGGTAGAGTTTTTATATTTGTTTAATTTATAAATAAATAGAAATGGGTTATGGATAAGTGGGATCAATTGAAATGTGAAATTCGACTATTTATAAATAATATATTTTTATTTCCATTCAAATCTTTCCCTTTTTCAACGAAGGTGGTGTGAAAATTAATCAATCTTAGTAAAATAATCTTGTAAATTATATTCTTTAATATTTTAGATTTTAAACGTTAAAGAACAAAAACAATTTAGCTTATGTTCGGGAAAAAATTAAACAGTTTAATTTATAAACAGATAGAAAAGGTGGTGGATAAGTGAGATTCATTAAAATTTATAGTTAAAAATGAAATTCGATCATACATAAATAATTTATAAATTTTGCTAAACGGATGCTTATTCATTCGAATGAGTCTTTTCCTTTTTTCAACAAAGGTTCGTCTGAAAATAATTTTAGTATTAATCAACCTTAGTATTTGAAGTAAACTAAAGAGAGAAGTCACGAGTTCTTACCAACAAGACATCATGTGGTCCTTTGAACTTTATATCATCCAATCAAATAAAATATAAAAGTATCAGATAGTGCTCTTCTCCTAACTTGGCTACCCACCATGATAAGACATAGTTTCCCCCCACAGGCAAAACCAACAAACCCACCATTGTTAGAAAACGAAAGATTTGATTGAAAAAGTTGTTTTTGTAAATAAGAAAATATTCATATTTAATTAATTAATGATTATGTTAAAAGACTTTTATTTGGCAAAATTGCAATCTCTACTAAAGGAGATGTATGACCACATTAAAAGCAATTTAAAAAAAAATTCCATAAAGTATCTTATTCCATCTTTTTTTATACATAAATATTTCTTTCACGTGAAAATTATGTATTGATGTTCATGTCGAATTCGGATAGAAGGTGAGAGGATAAAAAAGCAATGGAAAAAAAAAGGTGTTTGACGAGTAATAAACGAAAAAAAAAAAACTTGTTTATAGTGTGTTTGAGCCATATTATTTTGGAAGAATGTATTTTGGAATATTATATTAATGGAGAATGTGTAGTTGAAAAAGAAGGAAATGTTATTGATGTGATGAAAAATATTATTTTATTGAAAAATGTGTAGTTAAAAATGAGTAGAAGAATAAAAATGAGAATTTAATGTGACTCAAATAGGGACTTAGACTAAAAGGGAATAACCAGTCTGCTCCCTTGAATTTTTTCCTTTTCTTTTAGGTTTGCAAATACAGTTTTTCAGTGGCTCCCAACTGACTTGATAGTATTGATTTTATTCAGATAAAGTTTGTTTAAGATCATATCAAAATATGTAGTGTTGATGACATGATAATTTGTAAAATAATTTTTGATTAGCGCGTCTTCCCTAGAATTCACCAAAAATTATTAAACAACAAATCAATCGGCATTAGTCCCATCAAAGTTACAACCCCAATTTAGATGACATTAATGTGACATTAAATGATAGGTAAAATTAAATAAGTCATTTAATTCATCATTTCATTCAGTGTATCATGTCACCTAAATTGTGGAACTTCGTAGCATTACGTTAAGATGGGGATGCGATGGTTAATTCAATTCTGACAGTCTACTTGTCAGGCCATACTTAAAAGTTGTTTTTATTTAAAAAAAAAAAAAGGGTAAGAATTACAATTATTGTGTCGAACCTACAATCAATTTATTTTTTGAACTACAAAAATTAGCGAGTTCTAGTACTTATAATCACTTATAAGCACACCCGAATATGTGCTAAATACGTCATGGAGAAAATCGTGCATAATTTCGTGAATCTAGGTTTCATGGATAAGAAAATGACAAACGACATGATATGATATGTGGTTTATTTTATAAATCCAACGTTGAACTTTTAAAGGAATTTTTTTTTTTAATATAAATTAAGTAAGAAATTATTTTTCGATCAATCTAATTTAACTAAAATCTTGATTTATTAGAAATATGGAAGTGAAATATGAACTCTTCGGTTGACTGAAACACGAACTTGGAATTCAAAGTTTGGGAGAGAAGATGTATGGATTCTTCAAGTGATTATTGCAACACAAATTTTGTACGACACAAAAGAATTAAAGTCTATAATTAAGTTCATTTTTAGTAGGAAAAATCTCACAATGAAGTGCAATCCACATTAAAGTTTTCGAATATTTTAAACATTACGCATAGTTTATTAACTACATTAAAAAGCAGGAAAAATGAAAAAAAAAATTATTTTGAGTTTCTGAAATATTTTCTAAGGGTTTTTTGTTTTTAAAATCCGTTTGAAATGGAAAAGTTAGCCTTCTAAAAGTTTCGGAACAACCTAGTCAGAAATTGTAGACAACTTGCTCTTGCAAGAAGCTCTTCGTCTTGTCTTTAGTAGAAGATGTGTTTACTAATAGATACTTAAGATCGTCGATCTTGAGATCTTGTATGTAGTCCAAACTCTCTTTACGATTTTGAAACATTTTAAAAATAGGTTTTTCAATTTATGGTAGTGCTGCTTTGTTTAAGAGTTCAAAAACTTGTTATCAAATTCTAACTAAGTTGAACTGAAGTAAGGATGAAACCGAACTCAGACGTGTAAATGTGGTTATGAACAACCTAAGCTCTAGATCAAAGGTTGGTCGAGATCAATTATTCAAGTTTACTCATCAGTCTCGTGCAATCACTACTATTGACTTTTTAAGATATAATTCTCATATTCAAGTTGAGTGGAAATTTCACGTAAGATGGCCATGTGAACCGAGAGTACGATATTCTTCTCGACCAATTATTTACTAAAAATATTAGAATTCAATTTTAGAAGCATCTTGTGTATGATGAAAATGATGTAATGGGAATACTGAAATTTCATGTGAAGACAGGATTGTCCAACTATTGTTGCACGGGAATAGAATAGGGTTAAATACACATTTGGTCTAAAAAGCTGTAGCAAAATTCCAAATTAATCCTTAAAGTTTTTCCAATTTATTCATCAAAGTTTTCTAATGGTTTAAGATTTTTTTTTTAAATAAAAGTTCACCCTTGCCTCCAAAGGGGGCTTAATCTAAGTCCGTGATCTAACAAGACTTTGCTAGAAATAATTTCAATTTGATCATGTTGCTAATTAAATTAACTTAAAATTCTACAATACGCTATTAAAGCCGTTGTGTACCAATAAGACATTAATTCTATTGTTACGCAAACTTTAATGGTGCTAACTGTATGAATTGATATATAGTTGAAGTCCATTTTTCTCCTAATTGATTTCATATTTTGGCCTATTTTGAGTATTAAAATCATTTTTCAAACAGTGATATCAATTCGAGGAAAAGTATCTCAAGTTTTCGTGTCAAAATGGGTTGGACCGTCGAGGTTTAGGATTACCCACCTCATTAAAAAATGGGATCGAAGTCAGCATTCCTTGTTTAGGCATGTTCACGAGTTTTCTACCATAATGATTTCGCCGGTGCTAGACCATGAAGGATTGAAGGCTGACCTAGTTGGCTTGATGAATAAAAAAAATCAAAAGGTCAAAATAAATTAAGAGAGTTGTTGAGCTCTCTTTCAATTCTTGACCCAACAACTCTTTCGTTCTAAATTCTACACACAACTTCCATCTCTCACATATTATTCATTTTTTCAATTATGACTCAAAATTAAACCATTTTAAATTCTCAAACAATTGAAAGAAAAAGAAATTGGGTTGGTCAACCCCGCTTACAATATTGGCAGGTTTGTGGGCCGATCTAGTCCCTAGATTTGGAAGATGATCCAAGCCTAGCACAATTATAATTTTAACCAAGATAATTCAAATCGAAAACAAACTTGAATTTGAGTTGGCAGTAAGCCGAACCACTTATATTGACACTCCTAATTTAAACGCATACATTTAAAGATTTCATAATCTTACTAATAGATTGACCAGATTGGAACACTTAGCAATCTTTTGTGACTTATTTGGGGCAAAATAAACGAAGAAGAAATTTTACTCCAACTTTAGGGACCAAAGTGCATATAATCCAAACAAGATATGCCTTGAAACGAAAAAGAACCCAAATTTTACGGACGACAAAAAAGTGGAGAGAAACGACTCTTGTCCTTCCTCCTATCGCACTCTTTTGCGTACCTCAAATTCCCAACTCTGCCCTTTAACCCCTTCACAAGTTAAATAGAAAAAGCGTCGGCAGGCTCTCTTGGATTTTTCTGAAATTAAATTCCTATTTCAAAAAGTGTTCATGTGTACTATATTTAGGATAGGATAAGCAAATTAGTGAATCCAAAGTGTTCAAATCTTCAACTCATGATTTGAAGCTATGGCCCTTCAGTTTACGTGTTTTGAGATGAAGATGAAGGCTGTTTTTTGCTTCATGTTTTTGTTAGCAGTGCCTTTATATGGCAGTGCAGCCAGATTGAGCATGGAGAATCTTGAAGTTAAGAAGCATTTGAACAGTCTGAACAAACCTCCACTCAAGTCCATTAAGGTGTGTTTGTTTGCTGCTGCGGGCTGCTTTTAGCGGTCGATGGATAAGTGTATATTATAATTAGAATTGTGTATGTTTATACAATAATTGCTAACTTATTGACTGTGGTTTGATTATTCTTGAAAATTAGAGCCCAGATGGCGACATCATTGACTGTGTTCATATGTCTCATCAGCCTGCTCTTGATCATCCTTTACTTAAAAATCATACAATTCAGGTCAGAAAATTTCCTTTCTTTAATGTTTCTATTGATTTGCTTATTTGTTTCTTGATTTTAAGTACTTGCTTAGTGTAGATGAGGCCGAATTATCATCCAGAAGGTCTATTCAGAGACAAAAAAGTGGGCAAAAATGTTGAAGGGCCAAAACCAATTACTCAGTTGTGGCACATGAATGGGAGATGCCCAGAGGGCACAATTCCAATAAGAAGAACAAAGAAAGAGGACTTGTTGAGAGCAAGTTCAATTAAGAGTTATGGGAAGAAAAATCACAGGAGCGTCCCTAAACCAAAGTCTGCTGATCCTGAACCTGACCTTATCAACCAAAGTGGTCATCAGGTACTCCTTCCATCTGGGTTTTCTGCCAGCCCATTGGGTTCATTCGTAGTTGACATTACTCTTGATCAATATCCATATGCACACATTTGAATTGGAATAGATAAGAAAGAACAAAAGACAAAAGGGAACCTTTTTTCACTAAGCAGATTCTTAACTTTCTTGCTTTCTCTATTTTCAAAAAATTGTTTAACTGATATTTTTTGAGGGGGTCTTTTGTTATTTTTGGAGTTGTTTAGCATGCAATAGCCTATGTTGAAGGAGACAACTATTATGGAGCAAAGGCAACTATAAATGTGTGGGATCCTAAAATTCAACAATCAAATGAATTCAGCTTGTCCCAGATTTGGATTTTGGGAGGTTCATTTGCCTCAGATTTAAACAGTATTGAGGCTGGTTGGCAGGTACTTTTCACCACAATTAATTCCTTTCTTACAAGCATTTGTTTACCAATAATTTATTACAACCTTCATTTAAAATAATATTGGCGTGTACCAATTTTTGGGTTAACAGGTTAGTCCAGATTTATATGGGGATAGCAACACAAGACTTTTCACCTATTGGACAGTAAGCCCTCAGATTTTGCTTGGTTTGATTCGAAATATTGATCCCTCAACACGTTTTGTGCATAGTACTGGACTAGACTTGACTTCTTTAATACCGTCGAGTCTCCATCAATGAATCTGCTATCACCTTCACAAGGGATCATTTTTTGTTCTATTTATATAGTATTAGAGTCTAAAATAGTGTCATTTGTGTGCTGAAATTTTGGGATAAAATGACAGAGTGATTCTTATCAAGCCACGGGCTGCTACAACTTGCTGTGTTCAGGCTTTATTCAAATCAATAATGAAATAGCAATGGGGGCCAGCATCTCCCCTATTTCTGGCTATCACAGTTCCCAATATGATATCAGCATTCTTGTCTGGAAGGTAATTTTATTTCTAATATACATTGAACTGCCTGTCCCACTTTATATGATTAACACTTTGAAATTCAATCTCTTAGCTGTTCTTACCAATATACTATGTAACAGACAAATGCGTGTTTCTTTAATGTCTTAAACACATTAATCAAGGAATCTCGACTATTATTCATGGGGATAAAGCTACTTGTACAGATTTCATTTACAAAAGCTTCCAAATGTTGACATAGCGAGCATTTACCTTCCTAGTTCCTAGTCTAATCTGAAAGTACTCCTAATAATGTCAACTCAGCATTCTATAAAGGAAGATGTAAACAAATATGTACAAGTAGCTTAACCCTATTCATGTTTGATGTGCAGCGATGAACAGTATTATGCAAGACAACAAATAAGAATTGGAATTTTTTTTTTGTGTCTTAATCCTACGGTGGTCTATTTGATAAGGTAGATTAGGTAGATTGACAATATTGTATAGTATCAAAGAAGAAAAAGTAGCTAAATTTTGTTCATTGTATTATCGAGCATGGTACCTAACATGCATCCCACTCACACTTGTGGGACTAGAGTTGCCTTAGGTTTACGCAAATTCTGTTTATTTACACAATCATGCTTGGTGTACATTTTGGTGTACACCAAGTTTGTCAGTTTTCCACATTTGACAATTGTTTTTTAAAAAAAACATAGTTTTCCCTCCAAAAAGTTTTTAAAACAAAAGCAATGTCAAACATGATGCACACTTCGAAATATACAAAAGACATTTCCCTTATTTATATAGTCCAAAAAGATTTTATTGACTAGATATTTTACAACTTTGGCAGGACCCCAAAGAAGGAAACTGGTGGATGCAATTTGGGGGTGAGTATGTACTGGGATACTGGCCTGGATATTTATTTTCATACTTGACAGATAGTGCAACAATGATAGAATGGGGAGGAGAGGTAGTAAACTCAGAATCAGATGGACAGCACACCACAACACAAATGGGGAGTGGCCATTTCCCTGAAGAAGGATTTGGTAAAGCCAGTTATTTCAGGAATATTCAAGTAGTAGACGACTCAAACAACTTAAGGCCTCCAAAAGACATCGACACTTTCACCGAGCAGTCAAATTGCTACAATGTACAACTTGGCAAGAGCAATGAATGGGGCAGTTATTTCTACTATGGTGGCCCTGGTAGAAACCCTAATTGTCCATGACCCTGTATTAAGAAATATTTCAAATTTCTATGTAAAATCCATTGTAGAATTGAGGTTTCATTGCTGGCTTTGTTCTCCAAAACCATTCTTTTAGGATCGATTAGCATAGTACAATTCGAATGTGTTCTTTATGTATTAGAAAGTTTTGCTTCTATTGATGTTCTTCCTTTACTCCACATTAAGGTTGGAGATGAGTGGTGCTAGAGGTGATGTTTCTCTTTCATTTAAAATTGTTTGATAATAATTCCGAATTGGAGTGATTGATTCTCACTTTGAGGTGTTCATGCATGCTACAGTCTCTGTAAGTTAATTTGTGGGAAAGGCTTATAATTTTTGCGTTCAATGATCTCTCTTGATCAAAGCAATAGAACGTTGTAGCAAATGTGCAAAACTATTAACTTATAATTTGTTGAACCGTTTCAATGAAAAGATTAAGGTGTCAAGGAGGAACACTTTTTTTTTCTTTCTTTCTTAAATTTAAATGTAGTCTTCAACACTTTTACTAATAAATACGTATTTACTTTTCTCATTAACGGCATAATACGCGCCCAGATTACACAAACCTTCTAAAATTTTAGCGTGCTTTCATTTCAGAAACTCTCATAAACGCTTTTGATACTCCAAAAAGTTTCTTATTATTTAAGAGTTTTTTACATAATTTAGAAACGCTTAAGAGCATCTTGAAGGATAATTAAAATTAACGAGCTGATTTTTCTACAAGTCCAATAATATTATGTATGTTTCATCTTAATTTTGATTTTTTTTTATGAGCAACTAAGATTCACCATTTCCTCTCATTTTTCACTTAACTTCCCTCTTGTTCACATTGTCGTTTTTCCTTTGTTTTAGAAAATGTACGGAAATTTTTAAAATAATAAATAAAAACACTAAAATTAACTATAGAAAATCTATTGAACTCTTAAAATAAGTAATTTACTCTAAAAAATAAAGAGAATGAGAGAGATGCTTAGAAAACTTTGCGAAAACTTTTGACTATGAAAATTAGACGTGCATCATCTTCAAATTAGTTGTGAATCGACCACGAATAGGTTTGAACTAAATATTAACATAATTGTAGGTTTTTAATCTTATACAACAAAATACCAACAAATTGTTAGAGTTCGAATTAATGTAAAAATTCTATTTTCTTTCAATTAAAAGAATAAATTTACCAAAATGAATTATATATTTTAATATAACGTTTCTTGTTTTTTTTTTTTTTTAATTTATTTTTTGGTTTAGAAATAAAATCTTTTAGTTCGCATCGTGTTGTGCCGTGGGTGATGAGACTTGAATTTAAAATTTGAAGTTTGCATGTCATGATTATTTATTTAAATATTTCATTTAGAGTATGATTAAATTAGAGAATGAACATATTGAAAATGTACGAATATGGGTAGGTAGATGTTAGCATCCATCGATGTGCTTTTTGTCATTTAAAGTTGTGGTGAGAAAGAACTCCTCCATGAGGTGCCTTTTTATCTCAAATGAATAATGAATAATAATAAAAGTGGGTGACTATTAGTGACAGATCATTTTACCTAAGACTTTAAAAGTAAATAAGTAATGAGGAAATTGTAAAAAGTGTCCGCTCTTACATAATCATTTGCAAAAATGTCTAAAATTTCTTAAATATCCATTTTACTACAAATGTCCTCGTTAACAATTTTAAATTCCACAATAAAAATAAAATTATTTATATAATTCAAAATTGTATTGATCAATAATAACTTGACACATAATATATACTACTTATTTTAAAAAATATCATGTCAATCATGTATTAAATGCCCACTTCTCTCTATATGTGGGTAGATAAAACATTTATGAAATGTCGAAAAGTACACTTAAAATGTCAAGAATATATGAAATATAGAGAACTCTCATGTTTAAAACGAAATCTCATTCTAAACAAATGAAGTGTCAAGATAAACATGATTCAAATGTCGATAACAACTTTTAAAATATCGAGAACGTCATGAAATGTCAAGAATAATAACTATTAAACACAACTTATTAACAAAGACAAGATTTCAAAAAAAAAAAATTACATTATACTGAGAATTGTGGAAAGTCTAATCAACTGCAAATTTGGATGAGATTAAATTCATGTTTGGTCCGGATTAAAATCTGATTTTAATCCAAATCAAAGTCAAACAATCAATATTAACAACATCTTTTATAGGTCCCACTTTTTAACCACACATTTCAAACACTTCTATCACAATCTACTAAAAATCCAATTTTAATCCTCATCAAACACCCTTTAAATTTTTCAAAATAAAATTATATGATTTTCTTATGAATTGGAAGCATATAACTATTATTTAGTATTAATGACTTTTCTACTTCATCTTCTTCATATTTCCCCAAAAAATTTAGTCAATACCTAATAGATAATGAAAGCAAATAAATCCAATATGTTCTATCTAGCATTAATGTAACTTTCCATGGAAACCACTTATTCTTCTCGAAATTCGTGAAAAATTGAAAAAAAAAATTGCTTCATTTTTCATTAAAGGTATAATAGAAATTTTGGTACCAAATTTGACCATTTTTGTAAGAGTTATCAAAATTAGACACTTTTCAATTGACAATTATGAAATTGGCCATTTATGTAATTTTTCCGTAAGTAATTAAAGATTAACCTTGATGAGATTCATCACCACATAATCCAATTCCATTATTTATAAAAGAGGTCTAGGAAGATTTACCAAGTTCTTGTTGGCAAATAATAATATTAACGTGCAATAATTTGGGTAGAATAACGACTTCAAATAAAATGATAATGGTCAGGGCAAGAGTTCGACTATTTTTCCTTAAAGCGATAATACCCCGCACTAGTGCTGATGTATTTCGATAGTCGTCTCTCAAGATACAATGACCCCGACTTGTAATAGTAGTACTTCAAATTACAAGACTCGACGAACTACTCACTTTTTTATCTCTCTAAATTTTGAGGACTAAAATGTACAAAAATAACTTTCGAGACCGAAATACAAAATTTGGAATAATACAGGGATGAAGGAATATAATTTGCAAGAGAGAAAAATCAGAATTGATTTTCGAATGAATAAAATTCGGGATATGGTGACATTTATATAGAAGTTAAAAAGTTGTGTCGAAAAGACACAACAGTCGAAAAGTTGTATTTTAAACAAACACAACTCTTTTGGACAGGCAATTCAACTGTCAACCGCCAAATTATAGAAGAAGCCATGTGTTGCATATAGAAAATTCTGGGAAAAAAATAATATAAATAAATATATTATTATTTTAAATAATAATATAATATAATTTTACCAAAAATATATATATATACCAACTTGGTCCAAACTCAAGACCCGTCTCGAGCCGACCGATCGGACGGACAATGACGGCGCGCGCGTGTGGGCTTTAGCTCAACTTACTAGCATGTAGATTCTTTTTCCCTTAAAAAACTATTGGTACTCAAACAAATCCAAGTCTCAAACTTGAATAATATAAGGTAGTTTATATTCTTCTAGTTTTCTTATATGAGATTGTCGTTTTCCAATTTTTCACCAATTTTTATTCTCAATTTATTTCAACTTCAAATGGTCATCTTTTGACCTTAATTTCTCGTTCACCCTAAATTGATTTTGAGAAAATAAATACATTACATTAATCTACTCATGGAGTATAACACACTCAGTCAAAAGAATCTTTATCCAACTAACACGACTCATTAAAAAATTTGGTCAAAAGTTGGTCAAACCAACTAATTAAGCCAATTTTTTTTCCAACCGTTCGATCAGTTAAAACAATGTCTTGAAGGGCTCAAGCGAGGGCAAGATTCTATTGAACCTACTAGCTGCTGCACATATTTAATAGGAGATTATAATCGATTTCAATTTTAAATAGATAAATATAAATGATGAATAAGTGGGTAATACTTGCAGGTTTTACAAAATGTATACATGAAAAGTAAATTTAACCAGAAATAATTACTCATTTCGTCACATAAAGATATGATTGTTTATTTATTCGTTTGCTTCAAATTATGTCACTTTCCTTGCTTAAGAGTATAATTGATTTCTTAGTTTTCTAATATACATCTATTTAATATGCATTGTTATTATCAAATGAGCACTAACTCTATTTTAATCATTATCTAATATAAGGGTATATTAGGAAAAGTGTAAGTAAAATTTATATTTTCAATTATATTAATCACATTTTTTTTTAAAAAAATTGTATGAAATTAAAAGCAAGTCTATCTTTGTAGGATAGGGAGAGTAGAAAATACCTATCGAACATAACAAATGCGTACGTGGGACTTCCACATTGAATAATGCCGTTGAAGACTTTCCACTATGGTTGATAAATGTTGTCGAATGAAATATCATGAAAAGGTCACAACGTGGTATCACATAATGCAAAGTTATATTACTTGATGCTCATGCTCGAAGCTTATTTCACGAAGCTATGTTATTGATCATCATAAAATTTATCTGCTCATTATGGAACTATCTTAGCCCTCAGGCATCAAAGGATGCTACTTTCAATTATAGTTTGTAATAATCATTGATTGATCTTGAATTTTTCAAAATCGACGTCCCTTTATTTTATTATTTTCAATATATTCAACATGCTTCGATTACATACTAAGAACGATAGTACCACCACTAAGCAACTCCAACACCCGCCCCCATTCAACCACAACATTCGTCAAATCAATTATACAATTCAACAAATTTTTTTTTGTAAAAAATCAATACATTGATATATTCATTAAAACAAATCGATTTTCTAATAAAATTCACCCAACCAAAAAACAAAAATAGTGCATTCACTTATCAATTACGAGACAAGTTATGCTAACATGTTCAAATCCAGGACCAAAATGTACGACACTTCATCATCCGTCAACAAAGGTATAAACTGTTTCTGTACAAGTAGCTCAATTGTTATGAGACATATCACTTCCAAATTATACTACAATTATTAAAATTTTATATAGTAAATACAACTCAAATATATAAGGGCACGTTTTCTTTGCTATTTTCAGGCCATTTTCAGTTTTCAGTTTTCGAAAACATTGAAAACACGTTTACATACCTATTTTCAAAAACGAATTTCCAAAAATGAGTTTAAAATTTACAAAGAAATCGGAAAACGCCGAAAAAATCGTTTTGGCTGTTTTCAGTTAAAACCAAGTCAAAACTTCATTTTTTTCATTTTTGAAAATAATTTTTCAAAATAATAAAAAAAACGTATTTTCAACAATTTTAAAACAAACACTCAAAACATAATATTCAAATGAATTCAAAACCTAAAAATTGAAATACGAATATTACAACCTCTAAATGTCTCGAAAGAATTACAAAGTGAAGTACGTAAGGTATGGCTTTGATCTTGCCAAATCTGTCCTTTTAACCCCTCGCACTCACATGGTAAACAGCAAATCATTTGCTGACTTTCTTGGATTCTTCTAAATTCAATATTCCATTTCAAAAGTTTTGTTTGCGTATGCCTTTTTGGTACCATGACACGTAATTAAAATAATGCAATCTAATATAAATATCATTGATGTTGGACAATTTATTTAGAAATTAGTATATTATAAATCATATTAAATGAATCATAAATTTTTATATTTAATTTCACTAATGCTGTGATTTAAATTGGTGGTAAAAATTGTCCTTATATTTAGCCCTTGATTGATGACAATTATTTGGTCAAAATAATATTTTAAATAATAATTTTTAAGAGAATGTGTGGTTAAAAAATTGAGAAAAATTTTGTAATTATGTGTATAATATTTTATTGTGTAAATGTGTGGTTGAACATAAGTACGTAGAAAAAATAATTTTCGAATAATGATAGTAAAACAGGGGGATAATTTCATTAATGCTGCCATTGAATTAGTGTTAAAAACTACTGGCTATAAATTATGCGAAAAAGTGTGCAAAAAAGTGTTCAGACCTTCAACTTATGGTTGAACAAACACCGACTAAATTGCATAAAATAAATAAATTCTTTAGTTACGGCTGTTCACTTTAGCAGTGGTCAAAATGAATGTGAAGGCATTCCTTTGCTTCGTGTTTCTGTTACTGGTGCCCTTTTGTGCCACTGCTGCAGGATCGAGCATGGAGAATCTTGAAGACAAGAAGCATTGGAGCCGTCTAAAAGAGCGGCCTCCTCTTAGGTTCACCCAGGTCTGTCTAGCTAGATGCCCTTTATCTGTGTATGTTTGTTCTGTTCGAATTGTCCATGCCTCTGTCTATGTTTATACTGTTGGAATTGAGAATAGTTTTTAACTGGTAAGATTAACTGCCAAAAAACATTAAACAGGATTTTGCAATGTAAGAAAATAGTGGAAATAATGGACAAAAACTGTTAGTATTTAAAGCAAGTTCTTGAATAGATAATCAGATATTTTCAAGATGGTGCTATCTTTACCAGATCTGTGCAGAAGATGAACTTCCCTTGCTTTTTATCCTATCTTATTTTCAGCATTTCACATTAGGAAAAAAGACAACATATGTACATTAGATGCTCGTAATCTTATCCCACATATAGTAATATTTAATACAAGGCTTATGGACCAGACACAGAAAAAGTGTGTTGGGCTTTAATTAGTTTAGTCCAATGGGTTGACATATAGAAAGTTAGAAACAAACATGTGTGAATCTCATAATTGATTGGAATATGCCAAACAAAATATTCCAATATTCTTCAATAAATACTCAATAAAATAAATAAATATATATATATATATATAGGTACACAAATATTATCTACAACTAAATACTAGAAATTCACAAAGAGAATGCTTGCAACTTTTGCACAACAATAACGCATATATTGAAACTATAAATTACCAATAAGAAGCACGATCGATACGGTCTAAAAGAGTTGATATATGTTGTCCAATTTGATGGGTTAGTGGTGAAGTTAGCGAGGGTAAATTTGAGATGATATGTTAATTTGAAAATGATGTGTCAATAATTAATTAGGTGGACATCAAACTAGATAGAAAAAATTGAACAGCAGATCTCAATTCGATCTAAAAATACTAATAAAGCTACAAATTTTGAAATTAAAGCATATGGATGAAAACAATAATATAGGAATGAATATCTATAGTGAATAGTTATGATGAATTGTGAATAGTGATTAGTGAAATTAAATAGTAAACATGAAAAGTATCTTGGATTTTTAAGAACGTACAAGTTTAATTAAAAGAATTGATAAGTGTGAAAGTTACACTTGTTTGAGTCGAGTTGCTACTTATTTTTCGTAATTTAGTAATTTATAGTCGAGCCCAAGCTTGGATGAAAATTGTGTAAGAAAGATGACAAAGGTCTTAGGGTACAATATCTGTTCACTCCAAATCCTGAAAACTAAAATATTTTCTTGAAGAGTAGAAAAACATGTATAAAAGGGCTTTATACCTTGCACGAAATGTACTAAAGTTTGTTGCTTGATCACTGATTTGGTCTCATTCGTTTTTCTATTCATATTCATACAAGATTATTGCTCTAAATATATTGTTGCTTGCAGGGCTCAACAATGGAGAATCGTATCAATGTTTCTTCTTTTTCCATTCCCAATCCTTTCAAGAAAAAAGACAAGCCTCTTCCCATAGAAACCCTATTCAAGCTTCCATCCCTACTCCCCTCGTGGCCTCAAGGTACATCATTACACGCTTTTCGCTCTAATTATTAATCGTGAGTATCGTTATAATTCGATTTTTTTTTTCTTTTGGATTTAGGTGAAGGATTTGCTAGTGGAATCATTGATCTAGGAGGATTACAAGTGTGTCAAGTATCGACATTTTCTAAAGTGTGGGCTACACATGAAGGCGGACCAGATAATCTTGGCGCAACATTTTTTGAACCATCTGCTGTACCAGATGGATTCTCTTTGCTTGGATTCTATAGCCAATCCAACAATAGACCATTATCTGGATGGGTTCTTGCAGGAAAAGATGCCAAAAAAGAAGGTGCCTTGAAGGAACCAATTGACTACACTCTTGTTTGGAGTAGTGAGTCTTTGAAAATTAAGCAAGATGGCGTTGGTTATATCTGGCTGCCTACACCCCCCGATGGCTATAAAGCCGTTGGACACATTGTCACGAGCTCGCCTGAGAAGCCAGCCCTCGACAAAATCTTGTGCGTCCGCTCTGATTTCACGGATTCCGGGGAAAATGATGCTTGGATTTGGGGACCAGGGAATAATATTAATCCAAATAATATCAATGTGTATAGGACAATTCCATCAGTTAGAGGAATTCAAGCCACGGGGATTCCTACAGGAACATTTATAGCCCAAACCAATGGGGCTGCTGGATCAACTCTAGCCTGTTTGAAGAATGCGAAAGCCAACAAATCTGCAATGCCTAATTCAAATCAGGTCAAGGCATTGATTCAAGCTTACTCGCCTCGTATCTATTTTCATCCTGATGAAAATTACTTCCCTTCCTCAGTGACGTGGTTTTTCGAAAATGGGGCACTACTATACACAAAAGGTCAAGAATCGAATCCAATCGCCATCAATGCCACGGGCTCAAACCTTCCTTATGGGGGTGGAAATGATGGTGCCTATTGGATAGACCTTCCTATTGATGATGCAGAAAAAGAAAGAGTCAAGAAAGGAGATTTACAAGATGCCTATGATTATTTACATGTCAAACCAATGTATGGTGCAACATTTACCGACATAGCAATATGGATATTTTACCCTTTCAATGGCCCTGGCAAGGCAAAAGTCGAATTCTTCAATGTTAACTTGGGGAAAATCGGAGAACATGTAGGTGATTGGGAACATGTGACCTTAAGAATCAGCAATTTCAATGGGGAAATTAAGGGTGTCTATTTTTCTCAACATAATAAAGGAGTATGGGTGGATGCTTCAGAATTAGAGTTCGAAAATGGTAACAAACCCGTGGCCTATTCATCGTTACATGGCCATGCCTCGTATCCAAAACCTGGGCTAGTTCTACTAGGGAATGGGAATGGGAATATTGGCATAAGAGATGATACTGGCAAGGGGAAAATTTTCCTGGACGCTGGAGAAAGGTTTTCAGTAGTTAATGCAGATTATATGGGGTCTGTTTATGAAGAGCCACCATGGCTGAATTTTGCTAGAGAATGGGGTCCAAAACTAAGCTACAAAATTGAGGATGAAATCAAGAATGTTGATAAGTTCCTGCCTGGGAAATTGAAGACTAAATTTGAAAACTTCGTGTCGAGTCTTCCTAAGGAGGTGTTGGGGGAGGAAGGGCCGACTGGACCCAAGGTTAAAGGTAATTGGCTTGAAGATGAAATAAATTTACAAAATTGATTGTTCCAACACCTAATTTTAATACATTAATTTTCTAGAACGTACAAAGTTGGTTTTACATTAGTTTTTATTTAAATTATTGATGGTAGTATTATTTTTATTTTTACATTAAAACATCACGTGCTGAATAACCCAAGGCCTCATTCTCTCGATTTGATACGTTAAGATGACACAATCCATATATTTTCTCCTTCGAGACCCTTCTAATTACAAGAAATTTGAAGAAAGGGGTCCGAAGTAACATTTGGAGCAACAATATGTTTTGATCTTACTAATTACTCTAATTGATGAACTCTTGAGTGTCAATTCACAAGTTGAGTAAATCATGCAAATCTTAGGATTTGCTGATTCTTAATACATTATTCACCTAGATTTTGCTGAAGTTAACATATAGAATTTAAGCTTAAATATGAGCTCGACTCATTTCATCACCTGCTTGTCAATTCAATTAAAATACTAAATATTCATGCAAAACCTAATATACTCATAAAAATTCAATATTCACCTAAAAAAATACAACAAATATGTTGTTATTGTATATTTTGGGCCAGAGAAAAATACGTTGAGGGTACGGAATAGAGAGAGTACTTGAGAAGCACAAATTGTGAGGAAATTCACGATGTAATGAACATATTCACACTAAAGAATGAACATCGAAGAAATTTGTTATGTAAATCAATTACTACGTTATATTTCGATTTCACAAATTTACAAAAAGTCATGGTGTGTTTTGCTTAAACACTTTAATTTTATTTTTTTTCATTTTTCGTTTTTCCGCCTTGGTTACTGTGCATTTATGAGCTTTCTTCTTCTTCGAAATGTTCCAACTTGGTAAAATTTAGATATATTGAAACTACATAACAAATTCGCAATTTACATTCGAAAGTGCCCAAAAAAATAAATTTGACCTAATTAATTGCTTGAGATTTTAGAGCTTCGAAAGCAAATGGACCAATGAACGAATTTCTACGTTGTATTTGGACTTTATGGATTTACAAAAAGTGCAATGACCATATTCTACACTACAAATTACCAATGATACCAAACATAGTGAAAATTGATGTAATAGTTGCATACTTTTCAACAAAATCCCAATTAAATACCCCATCCATCCGATAAAGACACGTTTGCTTTCATTTTTATCTAGATTAAGAAAATATAATTACTATAAATTGAAAATATAAATGTATTTTACATTTTTTTAAAATAAACCTCTACAATAAATAATGATTTAAATAGAAGTGAATCATATTTTTAATAACAAAGCACATTAAATATAGATTTATTAGAAAATTAAGAAATCAAATATACTCTCAACAAGAAAAATGGTATATAATTTGAAACAGACAAAAAAGGAAAAACGAACATATTTCTATGGGACGGAAGGAAGACCATATTTTCTTCACAATTGTTTATTTCGACTCGTTAGTAATTAATGTGCTTAAATAATTGTTTTATCCAATGAATGTATTGTAAAGTAGACAAATGTAGTATTAGTATTGTCAAAACTCAAGTCTACTTTTATATGGCTGTAAACGAAAAACAAAGTTTTTGTACGAGAAAATATTGAAGGTAAGTTTCAGAATCTCTCTCCATCTCTGCCACTGTTAATTTTCATCTTTATTTTTCCCCGTATCATTGGTATCTTTGATCCTGTGTTTCTTAGAAATTTATTGCTGAGTACTTAAGTTGTAAAGAGCCAACAGAATCTAGTATCGCAGCTTTAGGTGTAGCAAACATCTGGGTCTAAAACTAAAAGAAAAACAGGGTGGTAAAGTCCAGCAGCATTTGTTCCGATTTTTTATTGGCAAAACTATGATTTTTATGGCGCGTAAAGATGAAGACTCACCTTTATCAGTAGATCTTTGGGATTTTGGTAGAAAATGGTTATCAACCTTAAAAAAGAAGATGGGCTATCAGACGGAAAGAAGCGGCAGCAGCTAAAAGAAGATAGACAAAGTATTGAAAGTTATCAAAGCTGCTGAATTGGAAAACCAGAAATCAATTGAGCAACACAGTCATCAGTGGAAGGAATCCAAGACACATCAGCAATTGGCAACAACCCAGCAACAACAGAATAAGAATTCTCTAGAAGAAGAGAATGAGGAATTATGAATTAGTTAGGGAATTTGTTGTATTTTCTGTTATGTATATTGCATTTAAATATATTCTTCTAGAATAGCCTATAGCCTCTATATATACACAGGCCATTTGTATAGTTTTGTAGAGAGTGATTCAATACAATTTTATTCAATTTTCCCTTCAATCACTTTCCCTTCATCTAGTCTTTATATTTTTGAAAGTTAACAAAGCTGCTGAATTGGAAAACCAGCAAGCAATTGATTTGAGGAGTCAGCAACACAGTCAACAGTAAAAGAAGGGGTGTATATGGAGATTCCTCCTGGTTACTTTAAAGCTGACACCAAGAAGAAAGTCTGTAAGCTCAAAAAGAGCTTGTATGGTTTGAAGCATGCATCACGCCAATGGTATGCCAAACTTTCCAAATTTATTATTGAATGAGGATATGTTCAATCAAGGGCAGATTACTATTTATTCACTAAGAGTAATGGTGCTTCCTTCACACCTGTCCTAGTTTATGTTGATGATATAATTGTGACTGAAAATTGCATTGATGTGATAAACCAGCTCGAAACTTCTCTTCATGACAAGTTTAGGATCAAGGATCTTGGTAAACTAAGGTACTTCCTTGGCATAGAGGTGGCCAGGTCTATAGAAGGCATTTTTATATGCCAAAGGAAGTATGCTCTTGATATTTTGAATGATTCAGGGAAAATTGGTTCAACCCCTGCAAAGATACCATTGGACCAAAATGTGAAGTCGATAAAAGATGAACCAGCACTTTATAGAGGATTGGTTGGCAGATTATTGTAGTACCTAACAATAAGTAGGCCTGATATCTCTTACTCAGTTCAATTGTTAAGCCAATTTATGGAAAGTCCTCGAATTCCACATCTGCACGCAGCACAAAGTCCTGAGATATATCAAAAGAGCTCCAGTTCAAGGAGTATTCTATCCAACAGATTTGATGTTGCAGTTACATGGATATAGCGATTCAGATTGGGGAGCTTGTCCTAATACCAGTAACAGGTTATTGTGTGTTAATTGGAAAATCATTAGTGTCTTGGAAATCGAAGAAGCAGCATGTTATTTCAAGATCATCTTCAGAGGCAGAATACAGAGCTATGGCCAATTTATGTTGTGGATACTTATTTGAAGATCTAAAGATAGCTCATCCCCAGGCTTCTTTCCTATATTGTGACTACAAGTCGGCCGTTCATATAGCTACCAACCCAGTCTTTCACAAAAGGACCAAACATATAGAGCTCGATTGTGATTAAATTCGTGATAAAATTCAATATGGATACATTGTTACTAAGCACGTTCCTAGCAGGTCACAAATTTCAGACGTTCTAACCAAAGCTTTAAACTCTCAAAGCTTTTACTTATGTATGCTCAAGATGGGACTAATGGACATATACTCTCCATCTTGCGGTGGGCTATTGGAAGTTAACAAAGCTGCTGAATTGGAAAACCAGCAAGCAATTGATTTGAGGAGTCAGCAACACAGTCAGCAGTGGAAGGAAGCCAAGACACATCAGCAATTGGCAACAACCCAGCAACAACAGAATAAGAATTCTCTAGAAGAAGAGAAGAGGAATTATATATTAGTTAGGGAATTTGTTGCATTTTCTGTTATGTGTATTGCATGTAAATATATTCTTCTAGAATAGCCTATAACCTCTATATATACACCAGCCTTTTGTATAGTTTTGTAGAGAGTGATTCAATACAATTTTATTTCATTTTCCCTTCAATCACTTTCCCTTCATCTCGTCTTTATATTTTTGAAACAAATAGATGCCAATGCTCTTTCAATGTTGCGAAAGAGTAGTAGTTAATTCTGTCTTTTCAAGAATCATGATTCTGTCGTTTCAATAAAAGTTCAATGTTGGATCCAAAAATCAATGACAAACGAATCAATAGTAACCAATCAATACGTAGAGAGAAGAAATGATAGATGAAGAGGAAATGCTAAAAGAAGATCGAATGAAGAAAATTCTCTGGAAAAATGTAAAATTTGCAAAAGAAACAGCCATAAAGAAGAGGATTTGTTGGTTCAAGGGAAGACTGCAATGTTTTAATTACAGAAAATTGGACATTTAAAGAAGGATTACAGGACTCCTATTACTCAACAAGCAAATTGTATGACACGAAAAGATGAAGAAGTAAATTTTTTATCCTCATTTTAATGGTGCGGAATCAAAGAACAAATTGTGCTGCTCAAAATCTTTAGAAAATGAAAAAAAAAAATAAACAAAGATTGTTTCTAGATAGTGGTTGCACTTCAAAAGAAATATTTTTTTGTCGAATATGGAAGATTCGAAATCGAATGTGAGGCTTGGTAATGGAGCTTTGGTGAATGTCAAAGCCAAAGGAACTTCAGTAACTTCTATATCTTCTTATTTTGTGTTAATGAAAACAATACAAAATTTGTTGAAGAATTCAAAAGAGATATGATGAAAAGATATGAAATGAGTGATTTGGGACGCTACTTCATTTTCTTGGCATGGATATGTATCAAAATGGGGCTGGGTGTATATTTTCTAACAGAAGTATACCAAAAAATTCAGAATGTTTAGGTTCAAATATGTTGAAACTCACCTTGTATGCAATGAAGATTTGATAAAAAGTAAGTGGATTGATGGAAGCTTGGCTGGAAACTTACTTTCTCTCACAGCAGCAAGGCCGCATATTATGTACTTAGCAAGTTAATTTCAAGGTTTGTGCACATTCCAAACCAAAAACATTTGAGATATATAAAAAAAACAATGAGCCATGAAATCAGATTTGAGAAGAAATCTGAATCAATGTTGATTGGCTTTTGTGATGGTGACTAGGAGGTTGTGTGGACGATATGAAAAGCACCTCCGATCATGCATTCTCTCTTGACTCAGGTGTGTTTCATGGTTGTCCAAGAAGCAACAATCAGTTGATCAATCTTCAGTCGAGGTCGTGTCAGCTTCAATAACCTCATCATAAAAAAAAATTGGTTAAGGTGCAGACATTGTAGAGAAACAAAAGCAAGCTATAGAGTTATTTGTGACAACAAATCTGCCATTGCTATGGCAAAAAATCCATGTTTTCATAGCTGGACAAGACACATTGTAATCAAGTACCACTTTATTAGAGAAGTAATTGAAAAAGGAGACGTTCAACTGAATTATTGCAGGTTCAAAGAGCAAGTTATGATATCATCACATAGGCACTCCCACTAGCAAAATTTCAACAGCTAAGAGTTGCATTGGGAGTTCAAGAATAACAAATTAAGGGGAGAATGTTAATAATTAATGTGCTTAAATTATAATTTTATACAATAATTTAAAGTAGACAAATGTAAAGCTACAATTGAGTATTGAATATATTGTCAAAATTCTACTTTTATATGGATGTAAATTAACAGACTTTTATACAAGAAATTATGAAGAGAAGTTCTAATCACTCTCTATCCTACAACTTATAGTGTTAATTTTCACTTCTTCCCTTGCCAATTGGTATCTTTATCATTTATTTCTTAGACATTGCAGAGAATTTAAGTTGTATCACCATAACCAACACAACTACACCAAAACTATGCCCAACATATTGCCCACATAACGGCCCCTTACATTGTAATAGCACTCGAACAAAGGAAAGAATCGTTTCGTACTTCAGTAAATTATAAATTGACAGTGGCAAAACAGGCGAACGGAGGAGAAAACACGCATTATAGCAAATGTAGACAAAGAAAACATGCATTATAGCAAATGAGGACAAAGAAGGCGGACGAAAGGAGGTTTTGAGCCTGATTGGTAATTTGAGCAATGGTCTTTCCACTTATGGATTGAGTAAAAGAGGGAAAAAAAATAAAAATCAGAGGGATTAATGTCTTCTGAGTTATTTTTATTGGGACAAGTACAACTACCTCTTGTCATATGTATTTTCGAAAGCTTCTCTAAAAGTCGACATTTTGGTGAAATTATTGTATTGCTATTATAAGCGATGCTTACCTACGGTGTTTTAACATAAATTGATTTGTCATCTTAAATCCTACATTCAAGATGGCAAATCAATAAGATCATATCACAATTTATGGATAAACAAAATTATTCTTGAATATATAATAGTCGTGTTTCAAATCCCATTTAGGCATTTATAGAATGAATATCGGTTAGAATTAATTCCTCTTAATTTAATTGATTTGCATATCATCTCACATATCCCTCCCTACAAACCCTTACCTGTCATAGGCCGCTGTTGTTCCATTGCTATCAACCTTATATTAATAAAAAAATTTAAATAGCTAATCCAACCATATCAAAAGTCAAAATGATAATGAAATTAGATAGTTTGGTTGGCAATCATTCTCAATTAGTATTAATTATATAACACCATTTTCATGCCCCGTATTATTTATATTAATTTTTAGTATTAACTTCCATAACAAGTAACTTAAACAGTGACTTCCTCTTTTATATATCCTTTTGTGCACGGCCTGTGCGCGCATTGGTATACAAGGCCAAGAAAACGACTAGTGAATCTTCAAGGATAAGAGTAGGACAGAAATCCATGTAAGAAGTTTATGATTAAATGATGATTTTAATTACAGTTACCATTTTTATTTTTATTTTTTCTTTTGTCTTTATGCATGGCGATCATGAGATTTAGTTCTTGTTTTGTACGATTTTGAAAAATATTTGTTAAAGTTTTTGGCAGATTCTTTTTCCAAATTCGAATAAATGGATCCATTTGAATTTCTAGTTGTAATCATGCCATCAGTTGTTTTATATCAATATCAGAATTTGTCAGCTTTAAGCCTTTAATCCTTAGTGATCACTTCAAGGCAGGGCTCAACTCCTAGTTACTAACGCCATTTATGTGATTTTGCGGGAAGAAATCCTAACTTTTTTCCAATAAAATGGAACAAGAAATGCGGTTTCCGCAATAAATTATTTTGACAAGTATGCAAAAAATGGATAACGACTCTAGTGCAAATGTCAGGAGCAGAAGTTGAAAACAGAAAGTCTATCGATTTCTCTTTGAGTTTCATTCTTACGAAAGTACTCCCTATAAAGAATAAATTCTAAAATAGGAAGGTTTCTCTGCTAATTTCTGCTTTGGAATGAAGTCGATGGAAGAAATGGCTATTGAAAAATCAAAGGAACGCATGGTGAAAAGGTCAGCCAATATTTTTCTGCTTCTTTATTAATTAGAAGGCAGCATCATGTCATTATTTTTGCTTATTCATGAACGTTCCTACAATAAATTTTACTTTCGACGATGAAACTTTTTTTTTTTTTTAATAAAAAAGTCACTGTTTGTTCAGCGAAAAACGGTTGCTAAAGATAAACGTATTTGTTGATTCGTTTTCATGAATTCATAACCTGGGAAGTATGAAAGCTTATTTGATGCAAATTAATTTATGCTGTAAGAAAGGAGAATGGTGATTAACTAAAGGTAGCAGATACATAAAATGCTATAGGATTAGGAGAAAAGGTAATTTATTAATTTGAAAAAATATATATATTAAATACAAAATTGAAACCAAACTCTATATATTAGGTCAACCAACATATGAATTATATATCCCAAAATCTTAATTTATATGTAATTGAAGGATGCGACCAACCTAAAGCTCTTTGCAGTCGACGTCGGTGATCGAGGTCAACCTAAAGCCCTTTGTTGGGACTCTGGCAATCGATATGTGAAGGTCACATTGAATTTCAATAATTTATGTGCTTTAGCTAGACCAAGTAATTATCGTACTCGACTGCGTATGTCCAATCTTCGGAGATCGCCACTATATGGAATCTTAATTATAATATTATAATATCTCCTAATATAATATGACTATCAATTAGTGGATCATTCTAAAATCATAAATGCTAAAGAAAAAAATCTTTGGTGGGGATTAAAAGCCTGGTCAAAAGCTGCCAAACTTACATAACCATATAATTTCAGCAGATTGCGGAAAATCAGATAAACTTCTTGTTTAGCTACAGACTTGCTCTTCTTCAAAATTACACTTAATTATTTTATTCTCTCTCTCTCTCTCTCTCTCAGACAATAATTTAAGGTAAATCCCTTCATCCAATGACCATTTTGATTTGTGTAAGCATTTCATAATCTCTATAAACAATATTGTTTTCATAGGCCTGCACATCCATGCACATTTTGATGCATTTTTAATAGTAAATTTTGGTTATACTTTTACTTTTAAACATTAAGCCAGCATAGAAAAAATATTTTTCATTTGCTTGGATTTTGACTTGTTTGAGCTAGAACAATATTAATTAATTCGAAAATTTGCTTAAAAAGGATCTATTCTTTCTACCATTTTTGCAGAAGATTAATGGAGGCACAAAGGAGTACTGCAGAAGTCAGGCGACTTCATATCGTCTACTTCCTTAGTCGAAGTGGTGGTGGCATTGAACATCCTCATCTCATTCGAGTCCATCACCTCTCTAAAAATGGGGTACGATTACGAGGTTAGTAGATTGATCCGTGCATAAATTTTGTTCATACCTTAATCATAGATTACTCCAGATTCATATGGGTATATGTATGTACATTTTTACTTACGTGTATATAATACGTGTAGACTTTGATATTATAATTGTGAATATAGATGTAAAGAGATGGTTGGCGGAATTGCGAGGAAAGGACATGCCGGAATCATTTTCTTGGTCATACAAGAGGTTTGTACATTTTACACACTGGAATTCAGTTATATTGAGAACAATTATATATTGATCAATAATGTTTTTTTTCACATTTAAGTCAAAACTAGTTTATTACTTCACAAAAATAAAAAATAAAAAATAAAAAANTACACACTGGAATTCAGTTATATTGAGAACAATTATATATTGATCAATAATGTTTTTTTTCACATTTAAGTCAAAACTAGTTTATTACTTCACAAAAATAAAAAATAAAAAATAAAAAAATTCTCCCAATACAAGAAGAAATGTTTTGGTTGCTATCGGCGGATTGCTTATTGCTAGGTTGGTTCTAGTGTCAATCTATTGAGGCACCATTTCTTAGTATTGGACAAATTTCTCCTTTCGTTTTCATTCTTATTTTTGCCATAATGCTCATTCTAGGACGAGTTGGAAGAAGAATGCGAATTATTTAATTAATCTCTCGGCATCTATATTTCTCTAAATGTTTTAAATGACTTTCAAAAAGGAACTATGAATAAGATATTAAAGATTCTATCATCTCAACCCCGAGAAAAGTCCAATTTCTCCTACTTGAATAAAAATTAATGATTGTTCCACCCAAATTTATCAATTATTGTACTAGAAGTTGATTTTAGCTACTTTGTTGTCTATGCCCAAAAGCGATGTCTTCAACATTTCATAATTTCATCATGATTTAGTCTTTGAATATTTTAAATTTCAATTTTTCGCCATTAACTTTATTTTATTTTATTTTATTGTGCAGGAAGTATAGGACAGGTTACATATGGCAAGATTTGCTGGATGATGATCTCATTACTCCAATTTCGGACAATGAATATGTTCTCAAAGGATCAGAGATTTCGTCTCCCACTTTTAAATTTAATAAAGGTAAATCATATCAAATTATCAGTTTACTTTTAACTGAATAATTGAAAAGAAAAACAATTTTAGTTTTCTTCACTAATTGATAAATGACAAGTCAAATCTATTTTCTTTAAAGATCAATAAATCTCTTACGAATTTTCTTTTCTTTTATTCCCTTTTTAATTATTTATTTGACAGACCATTCATACACTCAAAAAGTTTCCATGCAAAAAGAACCATTATCCCCTGAAGAAATAAAAGGCCACAAGCCCTCTTGCATTCAAATTCATTCGGAAACTTCAACGGGTGTTTCAACAAAAACACCATCAGAAATCGAAGAAGAATCGCCTACTTTTGGCTCCGAAACGTCTACACTGACCGATGATTCGGGAAAAATCGAACCTGATCTGGAGAAAAAATCAGACACTTTGAAACAAGTAGACATGCATGGTGGTACTGATCAAGAACAAAAACTTCCCTACAAAGAAATAAGAAATGAGAATCCTCCATCTTCTCATTTGAATTCAACTCCATCGAGTGAGGACAAGAAGACGACGAACAGCAAAGTTCCAATGGAGAAAAATAGTGCACTAACTTCACCAGAGGCTTCATTCACTAAGAACAAGAGCTGTTCCAATGGCAAATCCAACATATTCAAGAATTTGATATCATGTGGTGCTGTGGATACTAATGATTCAGCAGTTGTGAAGACCAATCGAAAGAATAAACCATTCTTGAATATGTGTTCTAGTAATCAGAATAATGTGCTTCCGGCAGAGATTTGCAAAAGGGATAAACTAGGAGGCTTTCAGACGATCTTTGGGACTTCATGGAATCAACAACAGTGCAATGGCAGGTAATGTACCTTTACTGTAAGCATGTTTCATAAGTTTAAAAGAAGAGGACAATGTATAAACATTTTATATATTTCTCATCCGTAATCAAGTCTGGTTTTGTTTTAAAAACTTACTTATAAGTTACTTATAAGTAGAGTTCAGTTGTTCAATTACTGAAATAATTAGTACTATTTATAAACATATTTTTATATGTTAAATTAATAGTATATCTAAGTATAGTAGATTTAATTATTATAACAGTATTTGTTTACATATATTATTACATTTTTCATTAGTAGATTTTAAGGACTAATAAGTTATCTGATTTTTAGTACTAATATTAATTAATAATAAAACTATTTTAATACAAGTTATTAAGTAAAGTTTTTAACAATGAGAATTGTATAATTTTATAAAATAATTAATATTTATTATTTTCATGAAATTGGAGCACCAATAAAAGTTATTAAAAAATATAACACTATTTTTATAAATTCAATAGTTTTTTATTTAAATAGTTTTTAATTTTTTCAGTGTGAGTTAGAAGGTTAATTCACTTGGTCAAAGAAGTAACAGCATGTTTGCTTATCCTAAAAGTAACTTTTTTGAAACATGTGTTTGAATTACTTTTTTTAATTAGTTAAGATGTCGTTTATTCTGTCAATAAGGTAAGTAGGAGTTACTTAAAGAAATAACTTATTTTCGTTTTTGGTTTTGTTTCAGAAAGAGCTGCGATGGGGTGAAGGATTCAAGAAAGCAAAAGACACCCTCAACTGCTTACAAGCAAATCAGAGGCCCGAATTGCTCGTAAGTCGATTATTCACACATATAGTTATCTTTTTTTCACTTCCATTTTAAAAAATAATAATCGTTACACCATGTACAATCATCTTAATCAGACGAGTCAAATGATATTTTTGTTCGAATTGAACCAGACAATGTGGGAAGTCATTCAAGCCTGAGAAACTACATTCACATATGAAATCATGCAAGGGAATGAAAGCCTTGGCCAAGGGAGCTTCTAATCCTTCACCTTCTGCATCTATAGTTCAAACGACATCGCAAAGACTGTCATCAAAGGAATACCAAAACAAGGATTCAGTTTCTGGCTACTACATAAATACTTAATTCTTACAACTTTTCATTTCATAGGATTCAGTTTAGTAAAATTTAAGAATTTTTTACTTGCTCTTCATAAACTTCAGCAAATTGTTCCTTTTAATGTAAAGAGATGCAGAGTGAGTTTAATCAGCAATAGTTTAATTCATCAGTTTCTGTTATTTAGCACTAGCACCAAGAAAAAGACAATAAATGTAAAGCGATACTAACCCCAGTTTTTTTCAGATAAAAATCTGATTTTTAATAAATTTTGATGAAAATTAATAAAATGTGTGATTGAAAATTTGATAAAAAAAATTGTGAATCTAATGAAATATAATTAAAAATGAGTTTGAGAAAAATGAATTTTTGAGAATGAAGGCCAAACGTGGGCGTAATAACCACAGCTAAAAACTAAACCTTGAGAGAGGTGAGATAAAATATGCAGACATTCACTACTACATTAACTTAATTATGTTCCTCATTTGGGAAAGCACAAGTAAACCTTCCTATACATTTAACTAAAAAGGAAACATGACCATGACCATGACCATGACCATCCTTTCTCTTTGAGATACAATGAAGTCAACAAAACTCAAATAAAGTTAACTCGTTTGAAGTGTACTGTGATAAAGAAGTCACTTCCGTAGTCTTATGTGGTCAGGCTCTACCTGCCCGTAAGAAGTGCGGAATCGACATGATCAAGTAGAAATGTGTATAACTTCTTCTTCAACCTTTCTATTCTTTCATCATCTCCACATCCTTCTTTAAATGCATCATCCAACCATTGATTAACCCTTCTAAGCTGCCCAAGAAGGCCTGCAATTTCAGAACTATCTCCCTTGGTCCTCAGTCCAAATCCGATGTTTAAAGAACCTTCCAAATAATTCAAAAACCAGATACGAGATGATGAGAACAACTTGTCCGCTAGATTAGCATCATCTTTTAATCCTGTGACCTGTGACCAAGCTTCCGTTCCAACACTTGTTCCTTTTGTGCTGGAAAAAGAGCGCCTTGAATGAGATTGCATTCCTTTCGCCTCTGAATCTGCTCTGCTTGACCCACGGTTTAACGGGGTTTTCTTGTTTTTAGGTGAATGATTCTCCTCGTCAATTTTCGTTGCAGTGTCTTCTATTCTGACATAGTGATTTTTGTCACCATTTGTAGTGCACTTTTCTCCTTCCTCAGTAAATAAAGAGAATTTGGAAAGACCAGTTCCAACTGCAGCGTGTACCCATAACAAGGCATTCTTATTTGCAGAATTGTTGTTAATCTTCGGTGGTGAACATTGCAGACTACAGTAATCGCTGTCTTTCGCATCAGATGCCCTACTGCGTAAGAGAGCTTTAATAACTACAGCTGCTTTCTTCATTCTCTCATGAAGGTTCAAAAACTGCTCTACAAGTGGTCCTGTAGAATCCCTCTGAGATGAGTCACATAGTTCTGCAAACATACTACAGAAAAAGGGTAGAGATCTTAGCTAACAACCTTGAACAGGTTAAGACGGACACCCTTGGGATAATTAAAGGTTCTTGCAGACTAGAAAAATAATGCCACCTGGAATTGTCAGCAAATAAAATTGCAAGAACGTTATCTGTCAAATGATTCACTCTCATTGTACAAGAGTAGAGAATGTTAGTATCCCTTTGTTATGGCCTAAAATAAGAATACAAGAACTACTGATTGAGAGGAATCACGACGTAGAATCAAGGTCAAGAGAAAATAAGCCTTCATAATCCATAGCTTTAATTTTTTGCTGCACTTAATTGTATCTTTATGAATTCAAATCTAAATAACTTCCACTAGAAATGATTATAAATTGCTTAAATCAACTAAACTAATGTTCACGAAGTGTGTATAAATGGTTTAAATTCTAAAAAGATAGAAATGAGTGGTGGATAAATGAGTAGCTTGTATGTCCCACTAAATGTGGATAAACTTTGATTTGACAAATTATAAACAGTTTATAAACATCACAGCCAAACATGGGCTAACAGTTTTCAACAGTTTTTCTAAATATATTACACTCTACGAGAAGGAAAAGCATCTTTAATTTCTTCAACTATATATTTAAAATAATAAATAGCAGTCATATAACAATCAAATATGTGCCGAAAGGTGACTTATTTAATTGAAACTTTAAGGTTCCACTCATCAACTTTAGATTCTGACATTATTATCTGCTTAAGATTTACAAAGACGCGTGTTCAAATTGCCGAAGACTTAATTTCATAGCTGGTGCATTTATTTAAGACCTACAAGAAAATGCCTTCCGGCAAAGGACAATGCAGACATGCATTCAAACTCATAGATGAACATGTCACATGTACATTCTTAGTCACACATGCAAAGGAAAAGATAATTTTTAATGCATCACAACTATAAACTACCAATTAAGAAAGGGGCGATGTGTTAAAAAATAGAAAGTGGAGTATGAAAAGAATGTTTGATCTTCTAAAAATCAGATACAGAGCAGGCTTTGCTGCTTGGCATTTAGTTGAATGCGAAAAATGGCAGAGTAGAATCAGTAAATTAGGGATAACATTCTATACATGCTGACAAGACAAATCATATATATCGGCAGAGCATATAGCCATAAATTCTGAGATTAGGAGTCATGGCATCATATGTGAAATTAGAAACAAATTACCTCATGCAGCGAATGATCCCTTCTGATGCAGATGCTTCTTCTAGTGCACGAGCTGCAGATACAAATGCGACATTCCTATAATTTTGAACTTCCTGAAAAGCACAACTCACATAAACATTATTTTATAGAACGGTCAGACTATAAATCTTACAAGTTTTGTACATCTGAGTGTGTGCACCTCTCCAATGTCACGGATGGTAGGAGAAAGTGAACTCCACAAGTTCTTTGAATCTGACAATATTTTACAGTTGATATTACTAGGAAGAATATCGCTATCTGATGACTTCAGATTTTTTGTTATAGGCTTGCTTAAATGCTTTGGAGAAACAATCATGTTCTTGCTTTTAAGTGGGAGAACGCTTGAATGCTTCGGAATCGAGTCCTTCTCGGGAGAAGCCTTCTTAGTAACCTTCTGCAAAGGCAATATATACTAAGTTGGAGAAAACGTCAATGTAAAGTCATCATGTGCAAGAAATGTACAAACAGACAATAAGCCTACTTGCGTGAGCATTAACAAGATACAATTGAGAATTAACCTCTCTCCAAAGAACATATCAGAGTAAACACTCAAAGAAATAGAAGTTCTATTGCAAATCATTATTTATTTGGAAATGGAAATTGAATGCAAATATTAGTGAAAAACCTTAGTATATTTGAGAAATTTATTCGATACAGGGACACAAAGATGGGGGAGAGTGAGAGAGTTGTATCAAGTTTCTTATTGGTCCACTAATAACCAGTCACAGAAATTTAGAAGACATTACATCAGACAGATTAAGAAATAAACCTCAAGTTTCCTAGAAAAACATGTAATCATTTGAACGCCAAAACATCGTAAAATTGAGATTATGCTTGTGATTTTGTACAAGAGTTAATTCCTTATATAATCCGAAGAAACACCTTTCTTTGGGACAGAAGAGGATCAGAAATCATCCAAATCCTATTTTTCTTTCCTGTTCAGTTATATTCATGGCAGAAATCAAAATATTAATGAAGAAGTTGGACTAGATCAATTACTGAAACCTTGGGATGGTACAATAACTGCATTAGTTACTTCTCTCTAATCCAATACTTGTTGGACCGCCATCCTACTATTAGGGTTTTGAATCCCTTAAATTTGCCATTAGGACACGATCACAAGACATTACAATAGAGTCCATAATTTCTATCACTATTTTCCCATAGTATTTTTCCACTTCTATTAAGGAGGATATATAAAAAGTAGAGTGTCCCTCCAAAACAGAAAATATACAAGGAAAAGTAAGAAATTTCACCCTTATTGAACGTCATTGTTGTCACTTCTTTATTCCATAATAGTTTGTTACATGCTTAACTTTTGGTACAGTAAAACTATCAAAACAACCATAGATATATAAAAGTTCAGACTTTTTAAACAGAACAGAAACAGAAAATGGCAAAAACAGATAACATACTTCAATTAATCCAGTGAGCAAGCACCTGTATTTGCATACTTTTATATAAAAAGAAATACTTACAGAATCTGAAAACGAATGTGAATATTTAGATTTAGACTTCGATATGCCTTTACCACCATTTTTACTAACAGGACTGTTATCCCATCCTTTTCGAGTCGAATCCAAGCTCAGTCTTCGACCTTCCCCACACCCAACCTTCCCATTTCCTAAAGAAAGCCTTCTATTTTTACCCTCTGCAGCTTTCTTTACCTTTCCCTTCGTTGTTTTCACCTTGGCTTCAACTTTCTTAGCGTTCAGAAAATCACTGGCAATCAAGTCCTTAGGATCTCCAATGCAGGGCCGTCTCTTGGGGACTGGTTTAACACCGCGAAGCACCGGAACAGGGGAGCCCGTATCGAGCCGAGTAACGTGAATGAACTGTCCGAGTTGGATCTTGTCACCCAGTATTAACTCCACATCTTCATCTGATACAGACACATAAGCTGAATGCACTGAATCTGAAACTCTCAAATAATATCCCCTGGTCTCCCATGGATCATCTTCTAGTGAAGGCACAATACTAATAACCTAAAATACAAACACCCCACGTGGGAAAAATTACTGAATTTGCAAGAAAAACCATAAACACTCAACAGAATCAGATAAAGAAGAAAATTTACAATGTTCATAAAATGAGAACCAAATTCTCATCAGCCCAGAAGGCAATAAACAATGAAAATGTATGATTAATACTGATTTCTTTTTTTTCAATATAAAATAAATGCTTGAAAATGCCATTAACACTTGAGAAAAAAAGAACGAAAAATATTTAGAGCGTTAATAAAAGAAAAAAAAAAAACTCATTAGCCCAGAAAAGGGGGAAAACAATGAAAATGCCATTGACTATAAATAGAAAAAGTGAGGGAAAAAAGACATTCACAACGTTAAAAAAACAAAACCCACAATCTCATTTGCACAGAAAAGGGGCAAAAATACAGATTTCTTTTTCTTTTCATCCAAAACAAAATCTTGAAAATGCCAGGAACTCTCAACAGAAAATAAATATATTTAAAAAAATCACAACGTTGCTAAAAATAAAACCCACAATCACATTAGCCCAGAAAAAGAAAGAAAAAGAAAAAACAATTAAAATGCATGATTTATAGTCTTCTTTTCCTTTTCATCCAAAACAAAATCTTGAAAATATTCGTTTACATGCCTGAAGAAGAGCAGAACGGTGTTCCCCAGCAACTTTAAAATCATTGTTATCTACATTCTGAAGAAGCTTAAGCATTATCCCTGGTGTAAGAGAAGCCATTTTAATGGAGAAGTATCAATAGATATTTTTTGAAATAAATATCACTCAACTTGTCCATAGCAAGAAAGAATTAATGGGAGGAGCGAAAAACGAAGTTGCAGTACAAGATTAGAGGAGGTTGGGGCCGGGTCAGGCCAAGACAGAACGAATCTCAAAATGGCATTGGAGGGATGGGTAGTGGGGACACGTGGCGAGTTGGGATGAGGTTTGGAGACTGGAGTGGCAGACGGTAGAGAGAGAATATTATAGGCGCAGATGACGAGGTTTTTTTATCCGGTTCACAAGTAATCAAATTGCATCAAGCAAATGGCGACAAGGCTAGAGTGTGCGTACGTCTTTGTGTGTAGACGATAATACCCTTTATAAGATATCAATTAATTTGTTTATTTTTATGGGAAATCAAATCAAAACATTTAGCTTGTGCTTGAATCTCTTTTTTATAATAATAGAAATTTTAGAATATTGATTAATGTGAGAATGTGTGGTGAAAAAATGATGAAAATTTTTAGATTTGTGTGTAATATTATTTTATTTGAAAAATGTGTGGTTGAAATGAAGAAAATAAAAAAAATGAGAATGAGAAAAAAAAATAGGTGTCAAACACATGGTTAGTCTCATCAAATGAAAAAGGGCATGCATATTCAACTATTCAAATCATTATTCAAACAAGCAAATGAAGCGATATCATAGACCACATTTTCGAAGAATGCGCGTATCATGTTACCACAGTTCTTATAATTACATTTATACAATTTCATAACCCAACTCGTAGGGAATTCTATCTATTTTTCTTTACCAGTTGCACCAACTCGCACCCTATGTTTTTCAAATCAAACCCCCTATCGTCATCATCCTAAGACAACCCTCCAGCCATCTCTCCTAAAATTTGACTTGTATGCAACAATTTGTATTCAAGAGTTTAATAAAAAATAATTTTGGACAATAAATTATATATGATTGAATCTACATTTATTTTTCATGATATGTGTATTTTCAACATTTGATTTTTATGGCACTTGAGTTTTTACATGCGGGTTGTATTTCATAAAATTATTAAAATATCTAATAATGAACTAAGAACAAAACGTGGCATTGTGCGTCGAAGAAACTAAATTATATTTGTTTTTAATGAGTCAATATATCATTGAAGGAGAAATTGTAAAATTTACTTTATTCTACTCACGAGAAAATTCTTTAACAACATCAAGAAGATTTTGTATAGTCAAAATATTTACTCGAGTTAGCTCAGAAAAGATACAAACTCATTCTTGCTTAAGAATATTGTTTAATTTTTTATTAACATCTCATGTACATAATAAGAGTATATTTGTCCTCCATTATTGGAAGAAAAATAAAGTAATGAATAATATTTTTTAGAGAATTTATGGTTGAAAAGTAAAGTAATTTTATTGGTTTGTATGTAGAATATTTTATTGAGTGAATGTGTGGAAAAAAATCTTACTGTAGCAAATATTTTTTTGAAATAATGGTAGACAAACTTGGCTAAAAGTGTGTTTGGTAGAGATTAAAATTGAAAAATTAGTAGTTATTGTTGACTTTTATTAGACGAGTAGAATCCAATAACGACTATATTTTTAATTTTAATTGACTTTTAATCTCTATCGAACACGTCCTAAATTTCAATTTCATACTATAAATTGTATAATCATAAAATTTAAACTATAGGATGGAGGGGCAAAATGAGAAAGTGATGGTGTCTTGAATGATGTGAGGTTCTGCTGCAAGGAATCAGAAATTGGGTAAAGAATCAAGAAAGAAAGGTTATGTGTTGAAGTTGAAATGTCAGAAGGTTTGGGAAAGTGACCGTAGGTCAGAATGTACGATTAGATGTGCCATTTCGACTACTTCTTTTCAACAATTTCTTATTTACGACCTAGATCCGAACCAAAAACAAAACTAGGGGAAAAAAATCGGTCGTTTGTTATCTTGATTCACTTCCATTATTGCTCATTGAATATTTCATTGTAAAATTTCATTAGCAATCAGTTGGTTCCGATTCTAACTTAAGACCTTTTACGTAGACTCGTTTTAAAAAAAAGTTCATGGTCTATTAAAGGTTAAATTTTGATCCATCACTCGTGCCCTGAAATTCAATCTAGTTTTCAACCTCGCCACTTTGTCAGACTATGTCACTTATCATCCCTAAACTAACGGAAATTGTTTAACTAGCAACCACACCATAATTGATCTTTCAAGTAATAGTTAAGTATCACCTTAAAAATGAAAATAGTGAAATGAAGGTTATGACAATATCTGTAGATTAAAAATGTCAAAATTCGTGTAGTGACAAATTGACATGTTATGCAATGATTACGTGGAAGATGTATTACAGTATGACTACAAATTAAGTAAATTTCATGAATATGAGAAATGAATGAAATGTAACGGACTGTTGAAATTTGAAGCTAAATTAAGGTTGAGTAATTTAATTGCGATAAATTAAAGCATAATAATAATCCAATTAAAATTTCGTTGAAAGTTGAATGATTGAAGATGTAATTTACTCTTTATTAAAGCAATGGTGCCGAAGACGAGCCAAATTTTATTTTCATCCACTCCTTAACAAAGTGAAAAATTGTTTGGCCAGCCCACAGGTATTCCAATTTTGCAGGCTTTAGCACATGCAGAATTTTATATTGTCCAATTTTATTTGTCCGGTCCAAATTGAGACAAACGTCGCAAACCTGATTCAGCATAAAAGGACAGACGAATTTGAAGGGAAAAATGAGTTTTTGAAATTTAAGCAAAAAGACAAATATTCAAAATAAAACAATTGGTTGGAATCTCTACTACTTGCTATTGGAATTCTTGATGCAATTCTAATTCATGTTTGTAACCTTAAATTCTATCATTCATTGAGGTGGGCCTTTGATGCACTAATGTTATCATGACAAATAATATTTCGTAACTTGACATGAATGATATTTTGTATTTTCGAATTTTGGGTTGTTAGTTATGATACTGTTATTAAGATAATAGAATCGAACCTCACAACAAAACTGTAAAGTGTTCTTTTGTACATAACCAAACATTTAATATATTTCCCGTTCATTCAGATAACAAACGGTCGGTTCTTGTTTGATGTGATATGTATCTTTACTTTGACCAAATATTGGAGATTAAATTTGTAATTTGCTTGTACATTGGGAAGACAGTGGATAAATTCATTCTGCAATCAATGAGGAAACGTTCATAAAGAAGGACCAAGTGCTACTCTCCTATTACCATTCATGGCTCTTGGCCATTCAACAAATTCTGTCACACGCTATGAAAAATTAAGAAAATAGGTTTTTGGAACATCATATTCAACATTTAAGGATCTCAAGTTTGGAATTTATTGCAAATAATTTTAGTGATTGAATTTTTCAGTCAAATTTTTCTGCCTATAATAATTAAAATATTATTTACGAAAAATTCCATAGTACGCGCATAGGTAACAAAATAATAATTTTAAGTTCAAAAATGTCTTAATAATTTAATTTACTAATGCAATTTTTGTTGTTAAATAAAGTAAAAAAATATGAAAAATAAATAAATATTACTTCCAGAAAATTCTATCAATAACTAAATAATAATTAAAATATTATTTAAGATTACATAAAATTGTATTTAGGAGTAATTGGCACAAAACAACCATATCATTTACATGCTTTGAGCAAAACAATTATATCGTTTCATTTGATGCAATACTCTCTCAAATCAAGCAAATGTTGCACAAAAAAAATCATATCGTTCATCTTCGCCATAAAAATCTTATAAATTAATCGGAACTTAATCGAATAGGAGGTTGCAGTCTGGCTCCAAAGAAAATTAGGAATGAAATCGAGAATCGACCGGATGCAAGTCAGTTCTTGATTCTTGTTATACGACAAATTTCCCGTACTAAAATGCTGAAATCATTACAAATTGTATTTTTGAGAAATACTAGTGGATGTTAATCTTCTTGTAACTGCAGAACTACAAGATCTTCTAATTAATGATCTGAATGTTTGAAAACAAGGGATCACGTGGCTTGAATTATGAACTTAGAGATTTGTTGAAAATTTAGCTTTGTTTGAAACTTGGATTTACATTTCGGGAATTGGACTTATATTTTATTTGAAGAAAATTTTAATTTTCTTGAGCTTGACTTGAACTTGCTTGATTTCAAGAAGATTTTGATTTTCTTGGTGATCACCGAACTAAAACTTGAGAGGAATTTATAAAATAAAGAATTTCAAGTGTAAAAACGCTTTAGGAATTTTCCATTGATATGTCTAATTTGCAATCCATCTTTGTCGACAATCTTGTATGCTCCATAGTGAATGCATGAATAACAAGAA